>BJCN01322307.1:1254-11546 GCA_018326445.1 Flaveria brownii
ACATTTTATGAGAACTGCTTTCTATCACTTGTAATCGTCTTTGCAATCAATGGAATATGAATTTTGTTGATTTGTCTTGATTTGATTACAATTGATTGTATTTTGCTTTGAATTGTTCATATAATTGATACAGATTGCTCTAATTGATCCTATCAATTACCATCCCCATCCTTTAGACTTAAACCACCCCATTCCTAACCTTGAATTATATACTGATGAAAACTTAGGTCTCAGTGAGTACCATGAGTCTCTCTACTCTTCCCCTACTCAAAGAGAGATGAGTGCTCCTGAGTCCCCTATGTCTAGCCCACATCAGTCACCCATTACTGATGTGGATCTTTCTAAATCTGCTCAGGAGATACATATGGAAAAGGCTCTCACTTCTGCAAGTGACTACATCATTAAGACCTCAACCATGGGAACTCAGCACATTGACACTTCAACAAAAGTTGTCAATGAGCAGGGGAAATCCAGCAGCGAAGACTTTGGTCTAATTCTCTCATCCCCCATGATTCTGCTGATGAAGATGAGGGGAATCTGAGGCTAAAGGTGCAAAAATTTTCAAAAACATGCAACTATTTAGTCTCTAAGGTTAGTCACCTTGAATCTCAGGTGACTACCCTGCATAACACGGTCAATGATTAGCAACTTGAGATATCCTATCTCAGGGAAAAACTAGCTGACAGACCTTTAAGAAGAGCTCAAGTAGGAACACAAGAACCTGTGAATGTGATTGACCTAACTCCTAGCTCACCTATGCAAGAGGGTGATGCTACCAAAAAGGGGGAGAAAGTCATTACAGTCATAGAACCTGGGAGTTCTTTAGAGAGTATGGACCTTGAGGACTCACCATCCTCACTTGCAATTATGCATACTCAGCAACTTCCTCAAGTTCATATTGATGTGGACTCTATAGACTCCTTAATTCAAAGTCTCTTTGAGGAAGGCATTCCAAGGGCTATGTCATCTCCACCCCAAGGAACTTCAAACTACATCACTGGGTGGAGATATGATCCTGATAGAAGAGCCCTCATTCTTCAAAGAGTTCAAGGGTAGCAAGAGGTATTCAACTTTCAGACCTTGAACTACTATGAAGGTCTTGACCTAATCAACATGCCACTTGTCAACCCAAGTCAATCTAGAGAAGCTGGTAGGCTGGCACAAAGGATTCAAGATATAATTACTAAAGAGTTTAGTCTAAGAAGGAGACAAAGCCAATTAGTTAATATCATTGGTCAACTGGATGTTAAGGCAGACCCTAAGATTAGCTTCAAAGGGAAAACCTTGACTGAAGGCCTAGTAATAGAGCCTGAGAGCCTTGTCAAACCAACAACTACTTCAGCAATTCATTCCCTCAGTGAAACACCTGCTGGTGAAGGTGTATCACAATCTCTCTCTGCCCAGAGCTTGGATGCTACACCAAGCAATGAAGGCCAAATCTCTCTCTACCCTGTGTCATAAAGGTCTGTGGGTGACAAAGGGAAAAGGATTCTAACTCCTGAGGAGATTGAGGAGGATGAGAGAAAGGAAGAGGAAGCTAAGGGGAGAAAGTTCCTCTAGGTATTTAGGATTCATGCAAGCTGCAATCAAGGCTTCCTCGAGACCAAACACTCAAGATGATGAGTTGAGGGCAGTCAGGATTACTTACCTGCAGACCAGGAACTATGACATTGGTGAGATCATATCTCTCCCCTTAGAGGAACTTAATGAACTGGCTGACATGGAAATGTCAAGAGAGAGGAAGGAAGCAGAGGATGCAAGGATACTTCTCCAAATCAAAGAGGAGAAGAGACAGAAAAAATTATACAAGCATGTTCCGACTCTCTCCCTAGTTCAAGAAAGCCCTATGCAAGAGACTTTGGCAGGTGCACAAGAACCTTAGATAGACAAAGAAATAGATAGGCAAAATATGATCAACTATCTAAGTGCCACATGCCTATACCAGGCATCCGCACTTCTTCCCTTGTCCTTTGAGTACATTGAGTTTGAATATCTCAAACAGCTTGAACTTCAAGTACGCAAGGAACAAAAGGCAACAAAGAGAAAGATGAGGGAAGAGGCTCCAAAGTCAAGAGCTATCATCCAAAAGAGTATGAAGAAGTCTGCTGACAGACAAAAGATGATGAGCTTCTTGAAGCTGTATAGATTCTCCGGAAGGAGACTTGGCCCTATGTCTCTATCCATAATGGTTGAGCACATAAGGGTAATCAAGCAGAAGATCAAAAGTGGAGAGCTAATTGACTTACACTCCCCTCCAAGTCAAACTCCTCCTGAAGTGGAGATTAAGGTTGAACAACCTGAGACAATACAATCTGGACCTCCTACTGAGTCTCAGGAAGCTTCATCTTCTGATCCACAAGAGGGTCAAGCTCCCTCTCCTTCTGAACCTGTGAGGGAGGAACACCCAACTGAGCAAGACAAGACTGATCAACAAGGTACTGTAGACCAGTCTTCTCATTTAAAGTCCTTAAAGAGGAAGAAGAATATGGCTTCTAAACCAAAGTCAAAGAAGAAGAAGAAGTCCAAATCATCTACCTATATACCTTAGGATGAGTCAGATCAACCTGAGGAAGTGCATAAAGAGGCAGCCTAATCAACTCCAATCCAAGTGGCTCCTCTTGCATCTAAGAGACCCATCTTATCCTAGACCTTCACAACTAATGCAGAAAGATGGCATGTGATCAGAGATCAAGGTGGGGAAGATGTCTACACATGGCAAGACCTATTCAACCTACCTCTGCATGATCTCTTTGAGATGAGAAGATACTATAAGAGTCTGAGTGATCCCGACCATCTAATGAATTAGGGCATGGTCATCAACATAATGAGGACTGTCAACAGCTAAAGATCTTCAAATGTTTTGGTAGCATCAGCCTATGAGGAGTTTGTAAGGATTCCTATAAGTTTGATGCAACCAAAACATCCAAAGTCTCTCTACATGCATGCTCTAAAAAACTGAAGTAGAAATGCTTCGGAAGTTTTACACCTTCCACTAGAAAATTATTCTAAGTGTAAAATCTTCCGAAGCCAAGACCAACATCTTCCAAAGCCAAGACCAACATCTTCCGAAGCCAAAAGTGAACTCTTCCAAAGCTTCAAAGACAAAGTCTTCTGATGCCAAAGACTGAAGACAGATTTCTTCTAAAGACTTTTATGTACATGCTTTTATCTGATGTACTTTACTATAAAGCTGGACCACCTTTCTGCTGCAACTCTATTTAGTCACCAACTTAAATGAGTTGGTGTAAAGGTCCATGCTTTTGGTAACTGTACATTGAGGTCTTGGGTCTATCCTTTCTACTTTATATACTTTTATCCTTTTTGTAATATATTAGGATGTGAGCTATGGCATGTCATAGCCACTAGTCAAAACGCAATCTGCCTTTTGACTCTACATTTGATTTTGTTGTTGTCTAGTCTTATGTATCCAACTAGCCTTCAAAATATGGCCGGCTCTAGGATGTAGTATAAAGTATCTCAAGTACTTGTACCTTTTAATCTATGCTTTTTAGCATCTTGTAAAAGAACTTGAGAAGCAATATACAACATTCTTGAAACCCATATACTTGTGTTGTTAGCTATCTTGTTCTGTCTCACTTTTTACTTGTGTTCTTAGCATCTTTCATATAAGTTACCAGTTCCCTATTTGATCTGTTAAATGTTCTAAAGAACTCTCCTCATTATGTTGTGGTGCCGACAGACCTTAAATGTACCTCTTAATCTTTCGTGACACAGGCATCACCTGATCTGGCACCAGCTGATGTGTCATTGTTCCCGCCTCCAGCTGCAGGAACTCTCTCTCGATCTTGTTCAATTCTTGGTGAGGGAAAAACTCCTCGATCACGAGCTTCTTCAGTTCACTCCACCTCATCCTTCCGACTGCCCTTATACCCTCAGCCTGGAGAATGTTGTCCCACCAGCATAAGGCCGAGTCCACAAATGAGTGGGTAGCAAACTTCACCTTTTGATCATCTCGGCACTCGCTGATATCGAGTACCGCCTCCATCTCTCTTACCTAACGGTGAGCAGCCACAACACTCCCGTTTACATCAAACATTGGGGGCCTGCATCTTTGGAATGCCCCGTAGTTACAACCCCTTGCAGTTTCCTGCACAACCTCCTCCTCATGAGACAACTGTCTCAGCCTCGGGTTGATCCCTTTCTTCTCTCTCTGCGGTCTTCTTCTTTTCTTTCTTCTCATCCTCCCTCACAGCTCTAATCACTTCGGTTGCCATAGACAGCAGAATCATTTGCATGACTTGATGAACCTCCTCAACCACGCCTTCTTCACTGAGGCCCTCAGATTGGCGCTCTCATCAACGCCCTCATTGTAATGAATCTCGGGCTCTTAGGGTGCCGTTTTGGCAGTCCTGGCCCTGTTCCTCGTGACACATGGCTCGGCACCACATCCACCACGCACTCCACCTCGTGAGGCCTTTGATGATCTACCACCGGCCATCTCTAAACGGTATAAGATTTAAACACCAACATGGTCATTCCAGGTAATAGCTCAGATTATGTCAAGTATAGTAAGTCCCTAATTACAGTGGCCGGTTGTGATTAGCCACTTACTTTACTCTTCATCCCCCAAGCATTCCCTATCCTGACTACATCAATATCTAAATCTACACAAAAGCACACAAGCCACATAACATGCGCACATAATACCGGTTAAAACTAACTATAAAACGTTTACATAAAACCTTTACCTGCAGGCACGTAGCTACTAGGACTGGCATCCATTTCTTTTCGTCCCATTCTCAGTTTAAGATTAGGTTTTTGAAAATAGTTACCCAATTCTCTTAAACTTTAGCTCTGATACCAACTTGTAAGGCCCCGTTCCCGGGATGCTTACAAACTGGACCGTCATCGCCTAAATCATTTTATAACATACATTACTTTTGTTGTGGAATTTAAAAACAACTTTCATTTATAACTAAAACATGTTATTTCATTACATTACATCATTGATTTACATATCAAAATACAATGACATGTCAAAATGTGGATGCCAGTCTCTAAATGCTCCCAGTAGCTTATGCATCCATGCCTACAACTCCTCAACATCAACAAAATACCTGCCAACTATCATGCATACAAAAAGTCAGCGATGCTGTGTGAGTTCTAGTTTTATAATAAAAGTACTTTACTTCCTTTAAAAACCAAAATTTTACTTGCGTTCGTGGTCATACATCATACGTACATTCGTTCATTCCTTCTTTAATTACTTACCATTATACAAATCTTGTCTCATGCAATACCCCTAACTCATGCTCGAAAGCTGATACTGTGTCGGGGCCTGTAAACAAACCCCCGACTCATGTTTGAAAACTGACATAGCACCGGAATACGCGACAAGGATCCCATCTAGTATGCAACACCCCCGACTCATGTTCGAAGACTGATACTGCGTCGGGGTTTATAAACAAACCCCCGACTCATGTTCGAAGACTGAAATAGTACCGAGGTAGGCAACAAGACCTCATCTCCTTCACATGTCATTCGGTCTCATGCAATACCCCCGACTCATGCTCGAAAGCTGATACTGTGCTGGGGCTTATAAACAAACCCCCAACTCATGTCCGAAGACTGACACAGTACCGGGGTACGTGACACGGACCTCATCATCCGTTACTTCCATACTTATCATTTGTTATCTTCGACTTTTGTTACATAATACTTTATGTTCATTCATTCGTACATCATACCACGTCAGGTCATAACATAATACACAACGTATTACATAATAATACATACGTTTTAAAAACTCTTTAATGAAGAAAGATAACACATCACACACACATACACATCATAAACCTCATCACATTATCATGCATACATCAAGCATATCCATCACATCACAACGGGACCTATCTCAAACATCTACTTCTTAAAACCCCTTAGGAAACCCTAAGTCCAGTATGAAGCACAATTGAACATTTCAGGTGCATGACCATAAAATTCTAAGTATAAACTGTCTGAGCGCATTACAACTCTGCAAGCGTATTACCACTATGCAGGCGCATGAGGCCTGTTTAGGAGCATCAACACTTAGCTGCATGAGCAATCTAGGCGCATGAGCACTATTTGGGTGCATGGCCAACATGTAGGCGCATGGGCACTTTCCTAGGTGCATGGACCACTGTTTAGGCGCATGGGTTAACACAGCTACCTGGACAATCTTTTGGGCGCATGGTAACTATTTGGGCCCATGACCTTAGGCGCATGAGGATAGTTAGGCGCATGAGCACACTTAGGCACATGAGATCATTCTGGGCGTTGGGAACATCCTAAAATGTTTTCTATGCTACAAATAACACCAGATTACCATCCTAACCCTACCCAAACACATACCTAACATTCTAAGGCGCTTAAACATATTAAACATTGGTTATAACCTCTAAAATAACATCAAAACTTACATTCAGAGAACATCATTCGAACCACAAGCAGAAAGCCCACTGTTACATTTGGAAACATCTACTTGGTATGTATAATAGCCCTAAACACTTTAAAAATCAGTAAAAGAGGGGTACAAGAACTCACCTGAAGCAAATATTCAAACTAAACACCTCCACTTGCAATTCAGGTCCAAATTCCCGAAAACAAGCACTAAAACATCAAAAAACTCGGTCAAGAAGTTGTGAATTCGGTTAAAACAGAACATATACTTGAGAAACTAACCTTTTGCAGCTTCTTCTTCCTTTCTCTCTCTAGGACCGAGCCTTCTTCTTCTTCTTCTCCTTCAACCGAGAGCAAAAAGCATATTTTGCTTTAAAGTGGGCGGCCATACTTCTATATATATTAAAATAATAAGGTTTTATATTTTGTATACTTTACCCTTCCACTTGTGACCATTTTCTTTTCTTTCAAGATACTTTTCTTTGTCATTCTTTTAAATAAAATTCGGGGTGTTACAATTTTCCCTTAGCCCCTAAGTATATACATATATAAATATATACCCGAAGAGCCAAGAGAAAATAACAACTGAATCTATCTTAAATAGACAATCATGTAATACATATCAAGTTGTTAACGGATATATTACACCGCTAATGAGTAGTGTATGATAATCAACAATCAGATTTGCATCTAGTGCACACTAATGGATTAATAGACATCAGCAGGGAACATGTCGCCGCTATTAAGTTGCCGCTATTAAGTTCTCGCTAATAGTGTCGCCTTCTATGCAAACATTTCTTGGGGTACGAGCTTGTTCTGAATAAAATTTATATCAAAACGTAGATAAAAATAATTGCAACGTAATAGTTTATTCGGATTATACACCCACTATATTATAAACATAATAAAGAACTCAAAAATTTTATAAATAATTATACAATTTATAATATTATAATATATAACCAATTACATTCAACCTTTTATCTTTCTAGAATCAAACACGTAATAATTAAGTTTATTCGGACCATACACCCACTAATCTTCTAAAAGTTATTAAAAATATAAAAAAATAAAAAGTAATTATGAAATTTAATAATATTTATAATACTAAAATATATAAGCAATCACATCTAACCAACTTTCTATCTTTCTAGAATCAAATACGTGTCATATATCTTTAAAAAAAGAAGCATGAAGGTTGGCCTTAATGCATTAAGTAATTATATTTTAGGGGTCGAGAGGTATCCACACCACACCATACCACGTAGTTACCGATCATCTAGTGTCATGTCACATTAAATCACATCATATCACATCATTTTGGAGGGGGGCATTCACATCACGCCACACCATGAAAAAAATTAATTAGTTCATAAAACAAATAAATTACAAATTATAATTAAAAAGTACATTAAAATAAAAATTAAAATATTTAAACTAAAACTAAAAAGTAGGGAAAAAAACAATAACCCAAACTACTTTTCGTCATCCAAAACCATGATATTCACATTCTGCGCAACTTATTCCACGAAATCGAATCTAAGTCTAAAAATTATGTTCTTATTGCACAACTTCAAAATTATATTTTCGTCCTCATATGGATTGGTCGGTGGATCTCGAATTTGCACGAGAGAAATAGCTTTGCCGTCATTTTCTATAATAATATTGTGGATTGTAATGCACGCGTACATTTGACTTCTCATTTTTTTGATATTTAGTGCTCTAGCTGGTCAAGCAATTATTTGTCATCTTACTTTTAAAACACCAAAGGCTCGTTTCACATCTTTTCGTATGGACTATTGCACTTTTTAAATTTCTTTTCTTTATACTCAACTGGATAAGAATATGATTTCTCAAAAATTGACCAGGGAGGGTATATACCATCGTCTATGCAGTGGTCACATTTATATTAATGCCCGTTAACATGAAACAGACATATGGGTGCGGTTCCATTCTATTTTGGCCTAAAAAGTGGAGATTGATTGAGAACATTCATGTCGTTATTAAAACCAACTACACCAAAATAAGCATGCTAAAACCATAAATCTTATGACGCGACAACTTCGAGAATCACTATTGGACCATTGTGATCAACTCGATGATATTGTCCTTATAAATGCGGAGGACAATTTCTCCATTCCTAAAGTGCAATCAATGCTATCAAACGTTCCTATAAGGCCATGTCTATATTGATGTGCATCATACTATAATGCGATGTCATGGCTACTGGACCCTTACAAATATTCATCACCATATAAAGTGAAATAGCTTTGCAAAAATATTCAAGATAAACATAGCAGACATAGCTAAATATTCGTCATATGTGTCGGGTGAATTAACTATTGCGAGTTGACATATTGATGAAGTGCATTTTTTTATTGGTGTAAAACTTTCTTTCTACCTTCCAACGAATCCTTCTTTAAACTATGGAAAGTTATTGTGTATATCTTCAACAATACGTAGAAATAAATCTCGAGGTAACCGCAATCTATTTCTAAACATCTCGCCTTTGTATTTTAGGTTCTCCACATAATAATCATTTATAAGAACTTACTTGCCCCATCACGATCACTTTTCAAGATCTTATTTCTCTAACTTTCAGCCTCGTCGACGTGTTTGGCAAGAATATTAATAAAAATCCAACCCGTTAGACTGGGAACTATCCGAAAAGGATGAAAAGGAAGGTCACTAGGAGTTTTGTAAAGTTGATAATGAGTTGAAGAGATTTTTATGAATTGATGTGTAAAATTTGAAGTATTAGTTAGTATTAAAAATATGATTTTTATTTTTAAATTTAAAATATGGTCGTGGGGGAGAGCTTCCCGAGAGCCCCTATGCGACCCGTGATCGTGTCAATGACTCTTAAATATTCAAATAGGAGGATGGCTCGGCGTGGGATGTCATGTTTCGCATGTGGGGTGCGGCATGGTGGACCGACGACGGTGTTGCCGTACGGCGCAGATCCTTGTCGTGGGCTACCCCTTCCCCCTTACACTTAAAAGATTTATACAATTTACAAAGTAAAAACGTAATTACACAAATAACAAATTTTAGTATTAAAAAAGAGTAAATCTTAAAGTTTGATTTTGTGATGAGTTTTGATATTACGATTAATTTTTCATTCTAATTTACTAGAAAACTTAATAATAGGAATAAGTTATTTTAGTAACATTTCACTCTAATTTAACACAAAAGTTAATGAAAATTACCGCTAACAGTTAAACTTGTGAAAAAAAACTAAGATCACATCTTATTAACTTTTTATGTTTAATAGTTAAGGCTTGGGTTCAAATACAAAGTGAACATTATGTAAAAAATGTAAGAAGCAATCGGTGAGTGACATGTGACATATTTTTAAAAATACAAGGAGGGGTATTTTAGGAAGTCTAATTTATTGAAGATTCAACAAAATTATTTGAACCCAAGCCTTCAACAAAATTCTGTTGAAGATTGTTTACATCTAATTTATTTGAACACAAGCCTTCAACAAAATTCTCAATTTATCAATTTAAACGGTTGACGTTTCATCTTATATCAATTTCAATCGTTGAAGATTCAAACGATCGAATTCATCTGTTGAAGATTGTTTTATGTTGTTTCTGTTAAAGATCGTTGAGTTATGTTGATCTATTTGATTTCATCAGTTTGATACGTATGAAGACGATTATATACTGTAATTGAAATAGTATGTTAATAATTTTGTCGCTTGGATCATCATTGTGTCTATACTGTCTGATTTCTGTGAATTTTGTTGTGTCATAGGTATCATCATTGTGTCATAGGTATCATCATTGTGTCTTTTTGTTCGTCATTGTGTCTTTTGTATTGTCATTGTGTCTGAATAAAACAGTTATTGTGTCTATACTGTTAGATTACTCTGGACATTATCA
>BJCN01322313.1:0-19972 GCA_018326445.1 Flaveria brownii
TTATTGTTAATATTATTATTATTAATGTTATTATTATTATTATTACTATTACTATTATTAATACAATTATTATTATTAATATTATTATTATTAATGTTATTATTATTATTATTACTATTACTATTATTAATACAATTATTATTATTATTATTTATTATTATTAATGTTGTTAGTATTAATTATTATTATTATTATTAGTAATGTTTTGAGTATTAATTATTATTATTATTATTATTATTAAGTGTTTTTTTTGTTATTATTTATTCATCATTATTATTGTTATTATTATTATAAAATAAATAAATAAAAAAAAATATAATCTCGTAAAATACGAGATGTTACATGAAAGCCATTGATTGAAACTGATATTTAATTTAGTGTATGAATATATTAATGAGAAAACAAGCAAAGGATATATTCACTGGCTTTCGGTGTGAAGGATATGATAGACAAACACATATTGCCCACCAAAAGCAAAAGAATCACTTATTGGAAAGGATGTTTCTCTAATTTCAACCTCTTATTACACAAGAATCCATTCTTCAACTTTTTTTTTTCTTTTTTTTCTTTTTTTTTTTTGGTTTTCTGCGTCTAAATAGAGAGACGAATATCGTATGTGCATGAATCTAATGAACTTAAACAATGCATATTTGAGGGCATATAAATTACGTGTATCTATCAAAGATAATCACATAAGTATATTATATTTTAATAGTCAAAGAATCTTAGACATATACGAAAATATATATGAGAATGAAATTGGTTAAATGAATTTTCTCTTATTTATTACATTCTCTCTCATCTATATCTCTTCCTCCTAATTACTTTTGTATAAATGTGTAGATCAGATAATTATAGTAAACAACGAGTGTATGTATACTTATAATATAGTAATACACATTACTCTACGCATATCACTTCAAATATATTTGCATAACAATTTTATATGTTAATAATTATGTTATAATCTAAGATAAATACACAAATGAACATATAATTTTGATTGATTCTCTTTGTTCTCCTAATATATAAGTACATACGTATGTGTGTGCAAGTGCATTCACTACGGAAACAATTTGAATTAAAGAATCGTGAGAGCTAATATTAAAAGCACCTCTACGTAGTGCTAATCACTTGTAGTGTGTGAGAGAAGACAATTATACCATCTTAAATATTATATTCATAAAACAATAACTATAAATTATGTTTCTTATATTTCTCTACCTAAAATTGTTTTGGATAAAATGTTGAATATATATATATAAATATATATATATATATAAATATATATATTGTATATTATTGTATATTAGCAAATTACCTTTACTTTATGAAAATGTATACGCATTAGGGTTGTTTATTTTACTCAAGGGTGGGTCAAGTGAGAGGGGTGGGTGGGGAAGCGTGTATGGTGAACTCATCTTTGCTTGGCAGTAAAAAGAACTAATTTTTAAAAGAGTTATTATTTGTTTTATTGTTTAGTTTTATATATTGTTTAGTTTTATTGGAGGACCCTAAAAAACTTTAGTTTTGCTATAACCACTTGCGGGAAGAGTACTGTCTCAAGTTGTGGTAGGTTCAAGCCTTCAAGCATGAAGTAAATTTAAGTTGGAGTGCGGTAGAAATTTAGGCCTGTAAATTAACCGAACGTTCATGAACTTTTCATGAACTGTTTGACGGGATGTTCATTTATGTTCGTTTATTTAGTAAATGGATGAACATGAACAAAAATTTTGTGTT
Source organism: Flaveria brownii (assembly GCA_018326445.1). Lineage (NCBI taxonomy): Eukaryota > Viridiplantae > Streptophyta > Magnoliopsida > Asterales > Asteraceae > Flaveria > Flaveria brownii. Next base: position 1,741 of record BJCN01322313.1, read on the forward strand.
CGTTTAGTTAAATGAACAAACAGAACACATGTTTTGTTCATCCGTTTACATTCATGAACGTTTATTTATGTTCGTTCATATATGTTCGTTTATATTTGTTCATTTACGTCCGTTTATTTATATATATATTAATATATTAATAAAAAGATATTATGTGTTAATATTTGAAACTTAAGTGTATTATGTTATACTAGAAACATATAGTTTAGTGAAATTTCAATCTCGACTAGTACACCTAAAAGTTTCAAAATAGTCATTTAACGTTATTTTTTGTGTTCAGTATGTATGTTTATTATTGCTCATTTATGTTCGTTTATTATTGTTCGTTTATTATTGTTCATTTGTGTTCATTAGTGTTCGTTTATGTTCATTTGTGTTCGTTTATGTTCATGAAGTGTTCAATTTAGTTTTTTAACAAACAAACATGAACGAACACGAACATTTTTATTTTCTTAATAAACGAACATGAACAAATAATCATGTTCTATTATGTGTTCGTGTTCGGTAAAAGTTAAATGAACAAACACGAACATGCTGATGTTCGTGTTCGTTCGGTTCATTTACAGGCATAGGTAGAATAGATATAGATAGTTTAAGAAAAACAAAAACAAAAAACTTTAATTTTGCTAATCAATGTGATTAATTTGAACCTAACTTTTTTTTTATCAAATATATAGAAATGCCTAATAGATAAACTCACATGATCTTTAACGTTACTTCTAAATCTATGTTTTTTACTATGTTATTTGAATCTTCAAGCACTTAAAAAATATGTTTTTAACAGACCTTGACACCGGTAGATCATAAGTCACCGCTAGATCATAAGCCATAGGCTTTTGGTATGTACTTGAAGTTGGAATTAATGTCAAAAGGAACAATACATATTGGTCCTACTGGATATTACAAAAGAAAATGTTGGAAATTCACAAGATTTCAGTACATGTTTACATTGTATATTGTCTAAAAAGCGATGAAGGCATATTTAAGTAGACAAACTTTTATGATGATAAGCATAAATTTATTAAAATAAATATTTTTCTATGTACCTCATAAGCTTAGCATCCCGAATGAAATAATTAACATAAGTCTTAAATATAAAAAGCACAAATGTATTAATTTAATTGATATATTTTATACGGATGTTGGCATTCATGTCTAATAAATTATACCTTTACGATCATGAAAATTGTAAACGTATTTCACGTATTCATTTTATTTTCAAGATTTAGCTGACTTCTCTTCGAAAGTTGATAATCATATTACAGGGATCATTTTTATTTATGTTATCTTTCTTTTTTTCATCAAAATTTCAAATGATCTCAACTTTTATAAGAGTGCAAAGTAATACAAACTTGTAAGTTCGAGAATTGACAATAGATTTTGACTTTATACGTGAATAGTTTTTATAGAATTTAAAAGAAATAAAATTGACTTACTTATAATTTAACATATATATATATATATATGAATATTATTAAAAGTAAACCGATTGACCTGTAAAAAAACAATAAATAAATAAAAAGTCTACTCCGAGTGCTCTCCCACCAAACTAAGTTAAACATAAAAAGTAAATTGATAAATTAAAGAGTCAGCTCTAAGTGGTTACTAACTTTTCTTCTCATTTTTATAAAAATATATTGAGTCGAATGGCACTAATACCTGAAGGTCATAATCATTGTATTCGTCATGAGAAAGGCTCAATAGTAATAGATAGATAATACCATATTTTTTACTATTTCTATTTTAGATAAGATATTAAAAAATGTTAATATTTACTCTATTTTATAAAGGTAATTTTACCAAAATAGTCAAAGTTGACTCTCTTTTTATCAAAATATTTATGATTTTTCAGCCCACAAGTACGATGGTCATATATGATCCAGTTAATCTCAGTTATTTATTTTGCAGATTTTCAACCTACAAGCTACATGTTAAGCTTGCGCGTTGAACACTGATATAAAGGAAATCTCATACGTGACAGATTCTAGGACATGACACGTGTAAAATTATAGGTTGAACGAGCCCGAAGGCTTAATCCACAAATTATGGTTTAACCTACAGGCTTAATCCGCAAGTTGTGGGTTAAAGCCTACAGGCTTAATCCATAATTTATTGGCTAGAGCCCACAGGCTTAAGCCTACGAGCTAGCTCAACTTATAACTTTATACGTGGGATGTCCCAAAATGCGGCAAGTGTAGAATTTTTTTTATTTTAATGCCCAACATGCCAGTTTAGCCTGTAGGCTGAAAATGTGTAAAAATGAAACATAACATAACATAACATACCCAGTAAATCTCACTCAAGAGCAGGGCCATAAATGACCATAAATGACCATAAGAACGTAGGCTGAAAAATTATGACGATTTTGATTTAAAAAAACTGGTTAACTTTGATCATTTTGATGAAATTCCCTTCTATGAAAGTATCATGAGTCAAAACCAATACCAAAACCAAAGATGGGGAAAACCAAGGATCGAAGACGCAGTAGAGCATTTTTTAAAAGAGAAATTAACATAAGATTTTTATAAGTAAAATGCAATGTTTTATATGCATTAGTATTTTTCTTGTAAAATTGTAAATTTAAACTTTCATATGTTAAAAATTAAAAAAAAAATTAAAATCAGGTTGAACCCATCATGTTCGTAACTCATGAGTATTCGTGTTCTGTACCAGTTCATATGTTAAGCGATTTCAGGTTCAAGTTAAGTTTAACAATGAACTTGCCAAATCAATGGTTAAGTGGGTCAGCAACCCAAAATCTCAAAACATAACGTTTTACTTGTAAAATGTTACGTCACTAATCCATAAACCAAACCATTTGTGTGAAAGCAAAAAACTACCTGTTCAAAAACATATAACCGAATAGATGATTGATTCATCCTGGTTTGAACCGGACCATGAACAACCCTATCTTATCGGTACTTAGTAAGGAAAATAGATAAATAAAACAACAAGAAATAACTTCATTTTTTTAGCATTATTATAAAGACAACACAGTAATTTGGGACTAAAAAAAACGAATTTTAGCCCCATAAATCTACAGGTGGTCAGAGTCATGATCAACTACCAAGAATACAAAATTGTATCGGCTAAGATGAGGTTTTTGCTACTCAGCTACATACATACCCTTTAAGATATGATTCCATGTGTATGTATATATTAATCACCATAAATGTAACTCTTACTCTCATAATACCTTCTCTCACTTTCTCCCTTCCGTTCGTTGCGTTTCTGAACCAAAACAAAGAATTAAATATAAAAAGTCCGTAGTTAGCGCAAATATATAAGAAGTTTTATATCATATTAGATGTGTGTTTTAATACTCGCTAATCAGTATCAGATGACTAGTTGTATTAGGTGTTTGAGTGTGTTTCAAGTGTGATTTCTTTAGAAACATGACTTGTTATCTGTAAGACAGGCCAACATTTTTATCAAGTGACAGTTCTGAGTGAAAATGCTGACATGGACAATTTTTATCAGGTAGTGTTACACGTCACCAGAAACGTATATATGACATCCATGTCACCAAAAATGTATACATGACATACGCGTCAACAAAACATCACTTACATGGCCTCCATTTATGTGATGATTGTGTTAGTACCGACGTTTATAACTGATTTTATAATCGACTTGTCATGTGTGTCTGTTTTAAATAAGTTCATAGACTTTAGTGCACTAAAATTTGGTTAAGTGGGACTTCTTTGTAACCCTTGTAAAACATATGTTACATCTAAGTTTAGAATTAAATTTATGTTAGCTAAAATATTTTATTCATATGTTATGTTACTAGCATATTAATATTATATAATTCTACTTAATTTCAAAAATTATCTTTAATATTAGACCATGAAAAATATTTAAAATTTGGTAAAAAGAAAGGGCAGTAAAATCAGTTTTACTTTACAGAAATAGTTGAGTTAGAATCAAATGCTTATAAGAATAAAGCATCTCAAGGGAAGTAATGGAACCTGATAAGCCTCATGATTTGATACAATCCTTTTTATGATTGTGCTTGTAGTGATATCCAGAGGACTTTCTAACACTTTAAATATCCCCATACTTTTCGGAATCTCATATGGATCCCGATCATCCTGTGAGGTCATCACATAATATGTTTACATTGGAACATCTATGAGCATATTTAAAAAAGAATTCATAAGCAATAAAATATAGCATACCTTTGCAAAATCATCATCTTCCGCCACTGTCCCATGGACAACCAAAGAGATATTGAAAGTTGTGATCTGCATTATGTGATTAAGAACACTTTATATTTGCAAATTTAATAACTCAAGACAACAATTTTATTGAAAAAGTGTTAATTTCAGGACAACATTTTTACTGAAAGGTGTTGGCAATTAAAAGCAAGTAAACTTTTGAATTATGATCTTGTAACTCACCATATCTTTTGAAATCATCCATGGAGCACCAATAATAACTTCATCAACATACCGACAAGCCAAAACACTTAGGCTTCGTTCATGGAGATTCATAATTGGACGGTGTGCTCCCCTATTGGCACTGAATGAAAGAATAAATATAACAAAACAATATATGAAGAAAAAAAGTATCAATAAGTTATGAAACAATTCTGTAAGTCTAAAAATCATACAAGATACTAAAGGTGGGATATGGGTGGGATGGGTAACACATCCAAATGAGTTGAGGTTAAAAGTTGAAACAGGCCATTGTTAGTACGGGTCAAAATGGGGCTAGTTGAACTGGATTGACCTAGAAACAAGCTCAGGTTTGTTTTATTATAAGAAAATTATAAATAATTAATATGTCGAATATAATTAAAAAAATATATATTATCAAAGACAGACCTTTAACTTTCTACATTCAAACAAATTTTACTAATCTGTTTAAAGTTTCTCTTCAAATTGTAAACATTATCATTTAGTTCACAACGTCTCTTCCGATAATCAGTAGTTTTCAAATTAATTTTTCCCGGTATACATAAATACAAGTGTACTTTCTTCAAGTTAGTTTTCAAATTAATTTTTCCCGGTTATCATTTTTATGCTTGTAAGTAAAAAGTCAATGGCTTTTATTATAAAAGCCATTGACTTTTTACTTACAAGCATAAAAATTAAACAAAATTAAAAAACAAGAAAATTAACCAATACTTTACATTAAATCACAATAGCCTCCTTCGAGTCCTCGACCATCTCATGTTTCCTCATTATAGCCACACCCTTACACACACCAATTAGTAATTTTGTTACACTCAAATAATTAATAATATCTCGCATGAGTTGCTCTAAATAGGTTCTAAGACTTGTTTTGTTGTTTCAGCTAGGCAATCACCCCCATACTGACTGATTTGTATAAGAATATAGAAATTAAGTGCCCAATGGACCAACTCTTAAATCAACTGCGTTGATCATTTGATCCCACTAGGGTTATAAAAAATATTTGGATATTATAGTACAACCATGTAAATCTAACTTCTTAAATTCTCGTTGGATACAAATGGGTCCCATATTGATAAGAGCACAAATAAAACTAATTTCAATGTGAGCTTGTAAGAACCATGTCTCCATAATCTTCTACCTCAAACTAACCATTATAAGTTTTATAACTAAATTTCTTTTAAATTAGAAACCTCAACTTGGAAGTTAAAAGTTAAATGGATTATGGTGATTTTTGTATACCTTCCACAACTTAACAGAGCATATTGTTTACTGTCGTGTGAGTTTCTCACACGTCCAAAGGCATAATGATACGGCAAACCCAGCCAAAAGTTATAACTTAATAGAACAGAGAAGTTAAATAGGGTTTGGATCCTGTGAAAAGATAAATATCCATGAGTAGAAGGAGATGACTTTGACTCACTAACTTTGTAACTTGCGATTGACAATTTTGTGTTTTATATTGGATTAGAATCATTTGAAAAAGATCTTCATGTATAAAATTTGTAAATTAAACTTACAAATTTATTGAGTCTCCTCGTGCTTCTCAGGAATATTTAGCTTCTCATTTGATCAACATACTACACACACAACCCAAAACACATACACACATAGAGAGAGGTCAAGGTGTCATACGTCACAGTTTGATCTGTGTAAATCCCAACAAGTAGAAAATCTCCAAGCCCACGAGCCAATCTTAAAATCTGTGAGAACAAAACACAAATGATTTCAAGACTTAGAACACTAATTTAGATAAGGTTATATGAGCCTACCTCCACATGTCCAGCATGGAACAGATCAAATGCACCATCTATATAAACTATGCGAGCATTAGGTCCGGCTGCCTGCAAATACAGCAGTATGACCAAGAAACCTGAGTTATTTTAGCTGTTTACATATAAGATATCCAGAATGGTGAAAATAAAGGCTAGGTTTGTGCAATGTTGACAAAAGTATCAACTTACATCATCCCTCCATCCCAATTAAATCTCCCCTTAGTTATTGAATAAATGTTAAATGCAGTTTGCATGATATATAACTCCGTATATGCTTCTTAAATTGTTTAACTGTAGAAAGCATAAATAAACCTATAAGCATCCACTTGAATCAATTAGAACTGAACAGACGGATGATGTACATATCAAACAACAAAGTATTCAACTTTTTTCATTTAAGACCACCATATATCAATACTGCTTTATAGGCCACTGAAGTAAGTATCCGGTTTCCTTTATATCAAATCTAGCCACAACATGGCAGAAGGTATTATTGTTTTTTTTTTTTCAAATTCTTAAGAGGCATTTTCGTCCTTAGCCATATTTCTGTCTAGAACTGGTAAAGGAAGATGGAAGATACTTGGATGGCCTACAAAGTAATTTCAATATACGGGTGTCCTCTGCATACATTATCCCAGAAACAATCATAAGCACCTTTCCATTAGAAAACTGAACAATCCTGCGAGATGTAGGGAGAAAATGAGAAACACGGGTCCCACTGCCAGGTTCACTATCATCATATTTCTGCTTGTGACCATGACTAAATTGTCTTTGCAAGGAAGCATGACTAGGGCTCTCACTGCTAGTCCTCTCCCTTACACAAAGAAGCATCCGCCCTATAGTTATCACATTCCCAAACAATTCAAAATTACAGACTTTAGTAGGACCCATTTTCATGATGTGAAGATGATGAGAAATGGAGGGAGAACTAAGCATTATGCATACCAACAATGTCTGTGCTTGATACTCCTTCAGTTCGCTTTATCTGTTTATAGCGACCAGCTTTCTTTGCAAGGGCATATGCATCACTTCCATCAGGGAGAATGCATGGATCATCCCCATGAATGATATAATCTATGTTGTACTCATCAAACAATTTCCTCATAAATTCTTCAGTTATAGCATAAGGTGCATCAGGAATGACTTCATCAACCCACTTCACAGCACTAACCATAAGCATCCTAATATCAAACAAAATGAGATGAAAACCACATTCTTAGTGTACTGAACAAAAAATTTGATGTTTATCTTATTAAGTAATGAGGTGCGTGATATTCATTTTATTTTTTGGTAAATAAGGTACAATGGCATTTAAAATTTGAAGCAAAACGAGATATTAAACAGAACCTTAACAGAAACACACAACTGAATACAATCTTATGTCTAAACCTATAAAGAAACAGAGATCAAATGGTCACAGTTTGTCGAGAGCACCCGATCCTTATATCTCAATATGATTATGAGTAAAATCCTCTTTCTAAAACAATAATGAAATAAAAAAAGAACGATATGACTCAACAGCTCAACACACTCTCTAAGAGGTCATGGAACCTAACATTGCTGCAATGCTAAACGCAAAAAGTTCATGCAGGGTTCTACTTCTTCATCCTTTGTAATTGTAAGTTGTAACTGTAAACATTACATATAGAGCATAATAAAAAGCTCAAATGCTTTCCATGGATGTCAGAATATCCATGTTCATACTTAGTTTTTTGTTGTTGAGTAATGTTGATGCCACTTAAACTTAGTGGCATTCATCCTTTTGGGTCAAATACTTATGATTGTAATATATGCATCACATTGGTTCAAGAATCACTAAAGGAAAGAAAATTTCACAAGGGAATGAAAAGACAACAAGCACAGAAACAACTTAAACAGGCCTATACAATGTTTGGCTACCATGATTGATTTTGCACAAAAAGGATGTACGTGGGAGAAAATTGCAATCAGATAGGCTAAGCAAGAAAAAATTGTAATTTAGAACTCCCTTTGTTGTCATTATGGCCACACAATGAGATTATGAGGTTCGCTGTAATAATCTCATCCTTTTTGAAATCTCAACAGAATAGCTATGGAGTAATGTACTCTCCAAATCATAAAGTCCCAACGTTGAAAGCATTGATGTCAAACAAATTCCAACCATAGTTTAGACCAGTGAAACCCCTATCTACCATTGCCCAAACCGAAAACCACTCACCAACTTAAATTCAAGTTCAAGACTTTAACCCACTCTTTTCCACTCTACTAATAAAGTAATAATATCCAAATCATCAAAATGCAACACATCATTTGACATCAGTACGCCCACCATAAACCTGCACCTCCATGAAAAAACTCCATGCAGAATAAACAGTAGACCTAACTCCTAAGTCCCTAACATGATCCTACAACAATCAAACCAAATGCATCAACTATCTCACTACATCACAACAACTAACTACACACAAGCTTCAAACACGACATGTAACTATGAAAGTTATAACCTAATCTAGAACCACACAATGTCTGCATCAATCTCCAAATCAAACAGCAGCACACAACATTACACCTAATCATGCTCATCCCGATCTCATACGTAAATTGAAATATGAAATTGAACCTTTCATGAAGAGGTGTAACCGGAGGTCCTTTATTAGCAGTGATTTCAGCATCGCTAACAACGCCAACAATCAACTGATCTCCTAACGCACGTGCTTGCCGGAGAGCGTTACAGTGGCCGTAATGCATCATGTCAAAACATCCGTCCATGTACACACGAATAGGTTTCTTCTTATTCTTCTTCTTCTTCTTCTTTCTGACGATGTTTATCGGCGAGAACTCCGGCAACGCGGTGGTTAACGCCAACACCGAAAGGCCTGCAACCAGACCTCCGATCAACCATGTGGCTAGAACCCGCTTGGAGCCTTCTAGACCTACATCTGAACCCATGGTTGATGGTTATTGTTGTTTGAGGGATTTGTGTCAAATGGGTTCGTTTTGCCCCCTTTATGCTCTAAATTGCTTTGTGTGTAGTTTGGTTTTTCTTTTTATTCCTTTTCTTTTTCTTTTCATATTCTATTCCTCTTTTGAATATGCTCAAAACGGTTTTTTATTGGTTAGGTTTTAATAATTATTAATTATAATGCTAATGTATATCGTATTAAGTTATTGTTCGTTTTGTTTTTAATGGGTTGTTTATCCAAAACTTCATGAAACTTATATAAACCATGACTTGTATATTTACATTTGATTTCCACTTGAGTTTGTTTACATAGATGATCGTAAGTGAAATTCTAAACATATCTACCATGTAAGTGAAATCGACTAAGAATTGAGTTTAGTCTACGGATAATAGTGGGTCAATAAATCACGCTTTGGATTATTAATTTGGATTGTTGTGATGTATAGAAAAAGTAGTAAAAGAATATCTAAATTTATGTATGTTAAGTAACCAAATTTTAGATTTTTTTAGGTTCGTTAATAGTATTTACAAATGATTTGAGATAAAAAGGTAAACCTTATTTTCACCTTACCATTTGACTTCACTCATTTTAGCACCTCCACATGAAATACTATTACTACTACTTACATGTGTTGTAAGACGAATAACAATTAAGATGCATAGAGTTTGGCGGGCCTTGTTTTCATTTAAGTCTCAATAATATTGGGTAGAGTTACAGGCGCCGTTTGATTGTGTTGACCCAGTATGAGTTGACTGAGTCAGAAGCTGACCCAGTCAGAAGTTCTGACTGAGTCAAGCTTTGAGTTTAAGATCAACCCCAGCTCAAGGTTTACGGTCACACACTACTAAACTCAATTACACCTGTATGCCATCTAGTCATATATTTTACTACAAAAACTTGTTACATTCACAAATAATCAAATAAAGTTTGATCTCAAAAGTCAAAATAACTTATTCTTATATCAAAACATAATAAAAGAAAACTAGAGTAACCGAATTAACTGTTATCCCTTGATCACCATAAGGGCATTATACCCCTAATAACATGGATACAAACAACCGTAACCAAATAAATATATTATAACAATCATGAAAAAACGATATAATAAAAATAAAAACGAATTAACGGTAATCACATTCCTACCTGACTTTAACATCAAACAAAAAACTAGAAGGCAGTTCTTCACATTACCATCAATAATAACTGCAATCTCCTCTTCACCTGGACAATTTTTGTCCAGATAACTAAATTACATACAGATCGCCAGATCAGCATTTGCAGATAGTCGATTTCTGGAAGTCTGAACCCGGTATCGTATTCTTTTTCTCTTTCGGTTAAAGAATTTGCATTAAATGGTCAACCGTGGTCACGGGTTGACATTGCAATCAGTCAAGAAACGGTTATCAGGGTTTAAAAATTTTCTCCAGTGAATTTTATAGTTCGGGATGCCGAGTTCAAGCCAGGGTTTCATGTTGCCATTGAAGTGTAATACAGCTGCTTTGTTAATAGCTTCATTAGTGATACCGTAATTATGACCCAATCCGGATAATACCCATGTGTCTTCAAGAGCAAAAAGTAAATCTTGAAAAGTCAACATGGTTGCTCCTAGTGTTGTTGTTTCAGTTAAATGCTGTTCACAAAGGAAACAGTGATGGTCAACACATGTCCTTGGTATGTAATATTTGTTGGGGTCATGTGTTTTACCGTACGGTTTTGAATGGGTCAATTTAGGTTATCTTTTATCTCTAATGGTATAACCCAAGATTTCAGTTAAAAAGGAAACGGGTCAAATGTGCCAAACGAATAGAAATTTACCCAAATTTAATCATTAAGCTTAAAACCTCCTAAATCATTTTATTAAAAAACAAATAGTTTTTAACAAAAGTTTGGTGTCAAATATTATGACAATGACTATACTATTCCATTCCAACAACAATCTAAACCTTTTCAAATAAAATTACTTGTTATGCATTAAAAGATACATTTCAGTCGACTTTCAACCTGATAGACCATTTCATCTTTGGATATTTTTTGTTTGACCCTTTAGAGATAATCCAATAACCCTGAATTGGAAGTTAATGGTCTAAATTTCCACCTCTAATAACAAGCAAGCGAAATGAAAAAGTTTAATAAAAAGATAACGTACCTGCTGCACCAAATGTTGATACATTCTAGTAACATCACGTTCCCTCCACTGAACCAAATCAATAATATTTAACCCGGACATCCATGTACAAGAATTGCCATCATAATTTTCTTTCCCCAGATAATTTTTTATTGCACCGAATTTCACAGCGCAAAAATTCACTGCACCAATAACTTTTTCATTCATGTCAAGATTCCACAAGGCTGACAGATCACGCTGGACAACGATATCATCATCAAGAACAACGATTTTCTTCAAAGTTGAAAATATTTTTGGTAGGGCATAATGCCAATGAGAAAACACAGATATGTATTCAGTTCTGCTTTCAGAAATAGATAGGAAAGAGACACGTAATTCTTGGCGCATTGACAAAGGAGAAGACGTTTGACCTTCTAGAAGGTCAAGATCTTCGACATTCAACACTTGAACTGTTGCATCCTTGTAAGTATTAGTCAAGAACCACATTTTCATGGAGAAGAAGCTTTGTTTATCTGTTAACACATGGAACACCTGTTTCCTGCTGGCCTGAAAATAATATTGATGAGTCTCTGACATAGAAAGTGAGAAAGAGATTATAAGTAGTAGAGGTGGTGAGGTAACGATTGTGACTCGTCTACTTTTGAATGGGTTGATTTGTGTAGTGTTTATCTCTAACAGGTAAACTTTAAAAAATCAAGCCAAGCATGTCAAAAAGTCACCCACAGTGTACCTCTAATGTGCAAAACTTCCAAAATCATTATCCTTAAAAAAGTAGATTATTATTGCTATATCATAATTTTGGATTAATGTCAATTATATCATTTTAAAACTTCAACCTTTCACATATTACATATATACACACTTCTGAATTTCACGATATTACATCTACCATTTACTCGCTAAAAAATATCATATTTACTTATTTCATAGTAAATATAAATAAAATTCGTTCACTTCACTGAGTAAACAAATAGAAAAACAATGTTAATACTGTTAATCATGTCAGTGCGTATTCAGTGAAACAAGTTGGTGTAAGTAACTGAATTGTGAGATTTATTATCAACTGTGTAAATAAAAAATATTTCTAGTGTTTTGAAAGGGTAAATATCATCTTTTTAAAATTAGAAGTTATATATGAATACTATTTGAAGGACATAAGAAATTGCTCCTTTAGTTTTTGTAAACATTATTTACAAAAATGATTATTGCTTCGGACAAAAATCAGTCAACCCAACCCCATCCCACCTGTTTTGACTAGTACAACAATCTACCCATTTTGACCCGTTACCCGACGTCCCAACCTACCCAATTTGCCAATTTTGCCACCTCTAATAAGTAGATTAAAAAAGAGCAATGAGAACATACTTTTGCATGCATAACAGTCGAGTTAATTACTACGGATGATGCAAGCACATTGTTGGAAAACATAACATAGTGATGCAGTTCCGGGTTCAACAAACTCTCTGACACATCAGCATCAACATCAGCAGGTGAAGTTTTGAAATACTCAACGGCTAGTCTCATTGACAAACAATGGAGACTTTTTGGTGTTGTATGGACTGCTAGTTGGTAAAGAAAAGCACTCTGTTTCATATGAAAGTTGGCTTCATCTTCTGTTAAGTCAACTAACTGTCTTAATTTTTTGTCAACATTGTTACAGTCAACAGTGGCTGATTTTGCTTTGGTAATTGTAGTTTCCATTTTTTGCAGCTTCTTTTCAACCCTGACAATGCCACAAAATTTATTTTTAGTTTCTACAGAAATTAAAAGTACATAAACATGGTATTACTAGACAGGATGAAAGGGGGAAAACACAGAAAATAGAAATTTTCCTGAATTTAGGCTACCCAAGTATGTACCCACTTTCATTTATACTGGAATGCCGAATCAGGCCAAAAACATGCTTGAAGACAATAATGCGTTTAAGATTTTGAGAAGACAATGATACCATTGTATCAAGTGGTATCAAGCTATCAATAAACAATAATTCAATTTAATGAAAAACTAGGGTTTTTGGTCATTTTTCAATATTCCATCATGTTCTTAACTGGATTTAGTAAAACGAATCTCGATGCATACTTGGGTGCCCTATAAAGTAGGTTAAATATATGGGAGACCTTAATGAAAAAGTTGAATACTTGGGTGACCTCCACATACTATGTACCTAATTACTTTTTGCATTGCTTGTGACATATGATGAGGCAGCTGGCATGACATCAATCAGTGCACATAAGCATTTTGCAAGTACAACCAGTTAAAATAAAATCGGTTGATAAAATCGATAGTAAATGTTAGTTTCTATTTGTGCCTACTGTCTAATTTAACGTTGACAGTAGGTCTTTTAAATTTCAGGCAGTGTCCCTTATAACAAAAGGAACAAAATATATACATTCTTAAGAACTTACTGTGGTGGAAGATCTGTCCCTTATAACAAAAGGAACAAAATATATACATTCTTAAGAACTTACTGTGGTGGAAGATCTGAATCTGAAGTACTTTCACTGAGAATACGTTCAAATTCTTGAATATTTTGCTTCATTTCTTGTGAAAACTGGTCAAGTTTTGGAAGCTTTGCAATACTGGGATAATAAGCTCGAGCCACATAGAGCTGGTCTTTCATTTTTTTCACTATAAAATCTTTCATTTTGTCTCTATGTTGTTTACGCCATAAGCAATAGCTCCCAAATTTTAATTCACATGTCTTTTCACTCTCACCATTCCCTTGAATTGCTTTAGTGCCTTCACCTGATGAACCAACTCCAACATTCTAGATGATAGGATAAATTAAAACATAAAATTAGAATAAACTCAACTAGGGCTATGACAATTTATCCTTCAAAAATTCATAATCTCATGTATATCCTTTTAAACTTCATAATATCATATTTACTCTTTACAACACTAACATATCACATAACCCATTCCCAGTAAATAAAATAATAATAGATGCTTACAGGTCATTACAGCCTGCTTCACAAAATAATAAAATATAAAGGAGACTATTTGCTGAGATTGTTCAGAGTAATAATGTTGTTTTTATAATCCTAAATTCAGAACAGACTGGTAAGGTAACCAATTTCATTTTACTTGCTATGCAATGAATTAATATGATATACTTAGTGCTTCAAAAGGGTAAATATGATATTATGAGTTTTGGAAGGGTTATATGAAGTTAGTCCCCTAAAAAATCATTAAAAAATATGCATACATGTCCTTTTGGAGGTGGCTTTGACACTTGTGTAGGTACAGCAAAACCTGCAGTTATTTCAAAATTCATAAACAGTTTTGTCTATGGTGGCAGGCTGAAAGGTAATGAAAAACCAAATGTGTTTATAAGTGCAAAATGAACACACTCTAAGAATAATAATCTACCAGTGGTTTTGTTCTCAGCTTCCTTGACAGAGTTCCTTCCAAAATCCTGAATAAAAAAATGCATCACAGTGAGATAAACAGCTTAACATCTCCAGGGTCCTATTTCTGAACTAAAGCATATATTGTCAGCATGAAAGCATATATTGTCAGCATAAAAAACTTTCTTAAGCTTACAAATAAATCACATGGAATTCTAAAGGCCTGAGGTTCAAAAATGATCATCAAGTGGAGTCAGGCACCTAAGGGTTTGACCTAATGCATTATCATTTACTTTAGAATTTAAAAACCAGTCCTGAAAAGAGGGTGAGAATCTATAAGTACTTAAATAGCAAATAAGTATAAATGCTAGAATGGTAAAAATTAAATGCAAGAAGTTTCAACATGTATGCATTATCATTTAGTTTAGAAGCCAATCCAGGAAAGGAGTGTACATAAGTAGCACATATAAATATAATTATTTTAAAGCTTAAAAGTTGAGTTATGCAACATGATCATTTAATTTAGAAACCGATCTTGAAGGGAGGAGCAAAATAACTAGCAAACATATATAATTATATAAATAGTTAAGATTTAAAGATCAAGTTATGCAAGAATTTTCAGTATGTCAAACATACAACTATACAAGTAGAAGAGATTGAGATCTCCATTTTGAGGAGGAAAGATGTCACTTTTCCATTCACATTTCTGGTTCACATTTTCCAGAATATCAGGTAGCCCAAAATTATGCCTGCCTAAATAGTTGGCTGAAGAATTAAGGGTCTTTTCTAGTACACAACTTTTTTTTACGTTTGCTGTTTGTTTGGCAAATTCCATAAAGGAAGGAAGTGGGTCAAGAAGCTGCCAACAATTATGTGACTGACATAGATGTAAAACATTTTTCCCCTTTACGCCTGAACAGCAGTAAATCAAGTACAATATAAGATATATATGGTCACCTACATTTTAATATTAAAATATTATAAATGTTACTGTTAATGAAAATGGCTTCTATGATATGTTTCAGCTCTCAAATGGAAGTGTGGCGTTTAGATGAGCTGTTAGTGCTTAAGCTAGCAAATTATAACTGAGCAAAAGATACAAGGTAGAGTAGCATTTGGAGTTCACATGCTAAACACCAACTTTCGGTGTGATATCTTAAATACCATGCTTCGAAATATATAAAAGCCGTTGAGCAAATAATTTGACACGTCTAATAGCTCAGTTTTATTTAGCATTACTTATTATTCGCAATGTAGAGCATAACTAGGTTTTAACATAACTACTTGTATTTAAGATCTACAAGGGGACAGACATTGGTGTATTGCCAACAGATTAATACTAATAGTACAAAAGTTGAGTCTTAACCATCAAAGCAGTATGCAATGAACCTTTGGAAGAGTTGGTCCAAGATTTTTCAAAAGCCCATTTACACGTGTTGATAGCCCTCCCTGAAAACAACCAATATCAGTGTAAGGAGAATCAAATATCCAACTAATATCAAAACTCATGCGATATTCAAAGGGGCTGATGCTTTGTTCGATCGTAGGCTACTATCCATCTTTAAGTGGATGTTTAAACAATAAGCATAAGATCATTGTAATAAGTTTGTTTGTAAAATGTTACATTAACAAACTGTTTTTAAGGTCTTACTTCAATCAACTGTGAGTCTAAAGTCGCATCCTTTCTTGACGAAGCGGGGCTCCTTCGCTCAGTAAACCCTGTAAAAAGCATATCCAAATGTGTAATAAGTTCATATTCACTTTCCAATAAGATTTACAAGTAAGATCAATACAGCATTCACATTGAAATAATTCAGATCTAGATTCTGAAACTTCACTTCATACTGAAGTGGAAAAATCTGACAAAACCTAAACACTCCTCTGAATCTCATACCAAAAAGTAAAAACTGAGCTAATCAAATGCAAAAAGAACAAAGGAAAAGGTATAGATCTGAGTAGCAAAGGTGTACAAATGTAGAACCATAACCTATACTCTCTAATGCATCCATACTTAAACCACTAACAACATTCAGATCGAAACGAAGTACATAAACAGCCATTAGCAATTACAATTGCATTAATCACTACACTCGATCCAAATCGTCAGTCACTTTTACTAATCAGACTAAATTACCGTATGAACTGATGAACAACAGTTAAACAAACATCAAATTCGCTAACATCCACATGACGAAGCAGATCTAATCAATCCTGCAGCTGATCTAGGGCAAATTGAGGAATGAAGATCATACCTGTGTGCGCACCGGAGTAAAATCCGCTATGAAGACCTAGTAAGAACGCAAGAGGAACAAGCATCGAGAGCAAAACGAGCCCTAACACTGCGATTACGAGCCAACGCCATCGTTTCTTCATCGGCATGGTGTTGTGTAAAGAAATCGCACCACCCTTCATCCCCTACCATCACAGATTCACATCTGCTTCACTGTATTTATTCTAGTTCTAATGATAGTGGTGTGTGAAGAAGTTGCAATTTTTAGCCTCCAACTTTGTTTAAGTGCTTATACTGCCCCTTGGTTTCGAGAAATGACAAAACAGACCCGAACTTGACAGAAAATCTGAAACCAAAACGTATATGATGTGTAATTGGACATGTATTCGGATATGGAAATGGTTTTAAAGTTTTAATCGGCGTGAGACGGGTGTGATGTTAGGTGATAACTTGTATGATTACCAGAAGTATACATTTGTGTTCAATGGAATCGTACTCGTAAAGCATTTTCTTTTTCTATTTATTAATATGTTGGTTTGTATTTGGGTGATAAAAGACTCAACTAATTGTTTACGATTTTTCAAGATAAAAAAAAGTTCAAAAAGAAATGCATCTGGGAGTCCCAACAATAATTCTAACAACTAATATGTGAGTGGATACCCGACGAGTATGAAAATATAAAACATGATTTTAGAATAAATATGAGACTGAAATTACTAATATGTCTCTTATATATGGTTCGTTGCCACTCCCACTTAAAAGACGTGGTATGCTGATGTCGTCTTTCTAGTCATCTATATCTATTTGTTTATTGATCTTAAATTTATAACTACAATCACTATATTTTCAAATACAAAACGACTAAGTAATTGCAAAGTAAGAAATGGGTTAATTACGGTAAAAGAATACATAGGTGGAACCTAAGTAAATTCTAGGAGCATTGTCCCACCTATTTAGGGATGACAAAGAGAGGTGGATGTATCGTTCAGGGTTACCCTTAAACTATCCAATAAATTTATAAATTGTGTTACAAAACTTATATATTATAAGAGAGTGGCTAGGGGAGATAGGTATTTTTATAGTTTGGAAAGAGCATAGAAAAATTAACAAGGATATGAAAAGGCCTTTTGTCATGAGATATCATGAATTATTGGATGTGACTTTTCAAAGTCTAGAAAGTTAAAGTTATTCACTAGGCGACTCCTAAACTAGGTGACTCCTAAACTAGGTGACTCCTAAATAGTTACCTATCAAATAGCACATGTATTTGTAGTATAAATACTACCTTCATGACAATGAGAAAGATGCACCATCTTGAACATACTTCAAGAGTTATACATTTCTTCTCATCTCTCTCTACAATTCTATTTAAACTCTTGAAGTTAGTCTTAT
>BJCN01322323.1:0-11596 GCA_018326445.1 Flaveria brownii
GGATGGTTCACCATAGTATCTTATAAAAACCTGTCACATGCCACAAATTATCCCTCAGGACCTCAGGGGGGTACCCTTCCCATAAGGAAGGCACTGTGTGTGGGGGATTCCCCAAGTAGATCTACCCATATAAAACAAGCAGTTCACAAATAAATTAATGATTCTGATTCAAGTATCAGTAGGTAACAATATTTATCGACAACATAAGCATTATAAAATAGCATAGTAAAGATTTCAGTTCAAAAGAGCATGCTTCATCCCCAAAGCAATAATAAAAGGGGGACACGAGAACTCACCTTAGTATTTAAACAACGGTCCGTTAAGCATAGAAAGAAATCCAAATCCTAGCACCCTATGATCATGATATAGGTGATAAGCTATAGGTTCTTATATCATTATAAATGTAGTTGAGTGCATGTTTATGGTTAAAGGCGTACATGACTTTGTTTCTTTGAAGTTTGCGTCAAAAGTTTCATTTTTAGGAAAGTTAGGGTTTTGGCACGTGTGTGTCAAGTTTTATGGTTCTTATAAATTTGTTAACATATTAATAAGTTAAATATTAGTTTCTGGTCACGAGGTTACTGAAATTTAGTTAAAATGCAGAATTTACACTTTGGCCCCTCAAGTTTTAAAATTTACAATTCTACCCCAAAGTTTGTCTCGTTACAATTCTTGACCCCTAATACTTTCTTAATGTTCTTATAGTTCATTAGGGCCTGCTTGAACTCTAAAACTTCATTTATTACTTCGTGAAGTTTAGAGCACAAGTTTCTAGGTACCGGTTTTGGTAATACCGACAATTCCAAACGTCTAGTTTTGATCTTCTAATTTCAACAAAATTACAACTCTAATGTCTATATCTTACTGAAATAATGTGATTTTTATAGATTTTTGGCTCCTCATTTATTTTTAAGATTTTATCTAAATTTTCCCGGTTTACGTTTACTTTTTGTTAAATAAATTTATAGAAATTACATACCAAAAATTTACCCATTTCATTTTCTATCACTAAAATAATTATTCTAGGGCCTGAAAATTTCTAAGTTATAGGTTTTTTATGTTATGACTCGTTTTCTTGAATTATTTCTATTTTTCGGGTCACCGAACTAGTCTAACATAGTCATACCAATTCTTACTAAGTTTCCCAGCCATTAAACCCATATTTTAGCCATTTTAAGTCCCTAAATTACTGAAATTAAATCCTAGTCCTCGGTTTCACATGAGTACAATTACAATCGGGTGTGTAACACCACTTGCACTAGTGTAACTATCATATTTACATCCCAATCTTCATTTAATCATTTGTAACCTCAAACCCAGAATATATATCTATTTGTTTCACTGTTTAAGCAGGTTATAACTTTGTTTTTTCAAAACAAACAGGTTAATGTTGCTAAAAACGCATAAAGAGAGGGTTTACAAGGTAGAAATCTTGTATACCGGCCCCTAGACTCACGGTTTTCAAAGAGTAGTACCTCGTATGAAGTTTGAGTCCCACGAAGATGAGGTTCGGGTCGAGAATCTTCTGTTAGATAAATGAGAATGGTGTTTACAGTAAGATAAAGGTGTAAACCATAAGATTCAGTGGGTGGGTGTTCATTTATACTTACTTACTAAATGGTTAGAAGGCTAGAAACAAGCAAGAAACAAGCAAGAAACCTTCAAAGTGGGGCTGGAACTCCTTTGTTCTTTGGTATTTTGCTGGAATGTAGGAACAAATGTGTGTGTGTTTCGGTTGAAAGGAGAAACTGAGAGTATAGAGAGGTGAAAGAAATATTAAAGGTGGATTTGATATGTTTGCATGTATGGGAAAAAGAGAAAAGTGGAGTGTTGTTGTAGTTTTTGGAGTTTCACAGAGTTTATTCGGTTGGTTGGTTTGGGCGGCCGAGATATGACATTTTTAAATGTTTTATTTGTATTTGTAATCTATTATTAGTATTATTATGCTTGTTAACCACGGATGAATGTACATGCACATCCAATTTCGTCTAAGTGTTGAAGATACTAAAATTGTCTCAAATAATTACACAAAAGATAGTTTCTGCTAAAAACAATCTTAGTTTCTACATGGTTAAATACCAATAACAAGTGTAGAACAATCATAGAAAAACAATCAAAGGTTAGATACAAGTACGAATATAGAAGTAAAGTTTTGGCGCATTACCACTATTTAGGCGCATGACCCCTGTCGGGGCGTCTGGGACTTAGGCGCATGACAACTGTTCAGGCGCATGGGCACTGCTGAAACGCCCAAGACTTAGCCGCATAGGCACTGTCCAGGTGCATGAGCACTGTTCAGGCGCTTGGGCACTGTTCAGGCGCATAACATAGAAAAATGCCTACTTAAATATTTGGCACAAGTCTTTAACTCATCTTGGGGTTAGGGAGGGGTTGTTACATTCGCACACTTGATAAAGGTTCACTAACAATCAAACAAAGAAAACAAGTAACAAACATACATTTTTAACCATACATAACTTTTAGAACATCAATCATTCATTAATAGCATCATTCCATCAGACAAAACAAAATTCAGGCAAGTAACAAGTCAATACTAGCAAACATATGAAACATAACAAACTAAGCGAATCTGATTACACATGTGTAATCAGTGAAACATGTAATGAATCAATCATTATATAAGGCCCCGTTCCCGGACACCTCACATTTGGTCATTCATTGCATCATATATACATATTAATATACATTTCATAAGATAAACAACGGAGTTACGTTAGCAAAAGCCATTCTCTATTATCAATAAATACTGTTGTTAAGCAATACAATGGGGTTTAAGTTACAAAAAATTGTTTAATTGCATTACAAAACAACAATATCTTAACATAGGAATGGATGTCAGTCTTTTCCCATCGAGTAGCTTCACCCTCGTGCCATCCTCAGCAATAATTACCTGCCAACAGAAAATGTATAAAAGTCAGTGTTATTGAGTGAGTCCTAGTTTTGAAAGTATTAAAATACCTTGTATAATGTGTATATATGAAAATAATTTTTTTATAAAAATATTTCTCTTACTCTTGTACGTGAGCACACATCAACTATGCAACAAGGTAATGCTTTCTTTCTTTCTTTACTGTATACCTTTATTCACTTCATACTCTTTAACTTTATCTTTCATTGTCTATGTGGACCAATGAGCAATACCCTAAACTATGTGCACGAAGAACTGGTGCTGGGCCTGTAGTCTATCAATAGACTATCATCACTGTACACAAGGCTGACCCAGTCACCTAGGGTATGCTACAAAGGTCCGTCAATATCAATTGATTGACCATGTGTGCATCCTTTAGGGTAGCTAATCTGCATCACAGTTGAGCTAACAACAACATGATCGTGCACCTCCTATATGCTTGCAAGACTTTCATTATTTTAATTAGGTTCCACTTCTCTTTATCATTAATCTTTCACTTTGTTAATGATAATACTTGCTTTTATGATCATAAACACACTACATAAGTCACACAATAATAATTACTATGATGATAAGAACCACTTATAATAATGCAATATAATAACAATTAAAAACCCTAAGTCAATCTTGGGTCAAACCTTAATGATTCTGGCACTATACAGGCACATGAGGCCTGTTTAGGCGCATGGGCACTATTTGGGCGTTTCAACACTTAGGCGTCTGAACCATTTCAGGCGCATGGGCACTATTTGGACGTTTGGACTATACTTAGCATCTGAGACTAAGTCTTAGACGGATGGTCTGCTGTTCAGGCACATGGACTATTACTTAGAAATTCTAAGGTACTTTCTAGACGTATGGGGTTTGGGCGGTTGGGCCCTGTTTGGGCGGTTGGGCCCTGTTTGGACGTTTTTCCTGACTTAGAAACTTTCTAAGGAAAATTCTAGGCGGTTGGTCCTTATTTGGACGTATGGGCAACCTGTTTAGCTTATTTCTAACATATTATCAGTCCCAATCATTCTACTCCCATGTTCCAAACTTAATAACACTTTTCTGAGCCTATACATCACATCAACAAACATAAAACATTATCATACAAGCATAAGACACGCGGTTATATATATGAAAATTATAAAATCATTTTCAATAATTTTAGCCCCAAAAACATTTTAAAACATGCAAAGACGGGGTCTAGAACTCACCTTTACAACTCACAAGTGTATCTTCTTCCAAACTTGTGTTCATAAGAGTTTAAATTTCTAAAACAAGCATAACACATCACCAAAACACAAACAACACTTAGAAATCGGTTTCCAAGGTGGAGAACCTCGAAGTACCGAACCAATTAACATAAAACACTTACCTTCGAACTTCTTCTTCTCTCTAGAAAACCGAAGCTTTCTGCTCTTTCTATCTCTGCAATCCGAATGAAAAAGGTGAAAAGTAACATGGCATGGGCGGCCATGTTGCTTTTGTACAAAATAATATTAAATTTTGCACTTTTGACACATTTAACCCCTCAACTTGGGTTAAATGGCATTTTCCACTTTTATTCTTCATTTTACCACTTCTTATAATATCCCGGTGTTACACATTAACAATCAGTAAAGTATTCAATTAGTAAATTAATCAGTCATTCAAAATCAATCATAAGCAAACACATCATGTCTAACATTCAAAAATAACGAACAATCAAACATAAAGATTGGCAGCATCATCCTTAGGGGGAGTATTGTTGGACTTAGCAAGTGCAATTAAAGGATAATGCCTACCATAATTAATCAAATGTGTTCTAACATCCAAACAATCATTTACTAACATATAAATCTGATTAACATTCATATCAAACACTAATTATTGTTTATTTTTTTATAGATGTTATAGATAAGAAATTTTGCTAAATGTCCATAGTGGATGAAGGCAGCCCACAGCGAATGACAATCTGTGAGCAGCGGATGAAGAATGAAGTCTAAGTGTAGACATTGGATGAGTCATAGCTGATGAACAACCACACAACGGATGTCAAGTCCACAACTAATCAATTATCCACAACGGATGTTCAATATCCATAACGAATGAACGTTCCACATTAGACAACAACTAAGCAAACATACAACATTCATACACAACGGCCAACTTATTCATCTTCCATAACAGACAGTATGTCATCCACAGCGGACAACTTATAGACTTAGGATTTTATGTATTTTTTTTACGTAAGGGTATTTTTGTAAATGTACGTAGTATGTACATAGGCTATTAATAGTCGTATACCCTAATCATTTGTAAGCTTTTAAATAGACTTTCAATCAAACAAGCATTTTCATATTCTTCTTAGCATTTAATCATACAAACTCATAAACACATAATCATACACACACGGTAGAGATCATATCATTAATCATGGGTTTCCGCACCATGAATGTTTGAGGATTGATTCACACCACTGTTGTTGTTTGAAAGATTGAAAAGGTCCTTCGGGTTTTCAACCTTTGTTCATAGAACAAATATGATTTCATTAGTGAGGTTGATTTTATCATTTGTCAAAACCATCACTACCTACCTGACGCTTACATGACATTATTCTATGCTTACCTTGACTAACTCATAACGATAGTTAAAGAAGTCGCTAGGTGCTAAAAGGTCGGTGGAGTTGGGAGTTGTGAGTACTCGACTTAGACTTGGAATACTTGGACGTTATATATTATAGAAAAATTAAATTTTTAGAAATTATAAATGTATCAGATTTCATAAATTCATGAATATTTATAACAAAATACGTGAATGTCATTATAAATCAAAAGGATACAGTCTCACATAATTAAATATTTGAAAAGGCGATATTCATTATATAATAATATAGATGTAGTAATAATTTTATTCTTGTCTTCCAAGATATTTCCATGAAAATCCACGAAAACTCGAAAATAATCGGTGAAAAACAACAAATGACGATGAGTGAGAATCTAAGTTGACCGAGTTGTACTGGGTTAGGAGAATTGGACCGAGTTAGGATGAGTTAGATCGAGTTAGGATGAGATGGGTCAAGTTAGGCCAAATTAGATCAACTTCAAGTAATGTTGACCAAGTTAATGAAAATCACCTCGACACATAATACATAACCCTAAAAAGATGCACAAAATATAATAAGAGCTTAATATAATCTGGTAATTATATCTAATATAACTTGTAACTTCATGTGATTTCAAGAATAGATGTCAAATGTTGCTTGATTATAAAAACTAATCTAATTGCTTGATGAAACTTGATTTCTTATCGATCAGTCGAGAAAATATATCTTACTAGAGAATCTTGTTTGAAGTTCTACTACACCGCCTTACACTAGCAATTGTCATTGATATAGATAATGGTAGACTTATTCAAGAACGGTCTGGCCTATAGACTCTATTCATCATACCCATGAATATGGTAGTGCATTGGGTACTCAATTTTTAACTTATAGCAACCTGATCCTAATGCCCATAATAAGTCCTGAAGATTATCCGAGGAATGTCTTCATCACATAATTCTAGTTTATGGTAGCCTTGTCGAAGATCACTTTTAAAATTAGTTGGATCCTTAAAAATGATCATAGAAATCATCTATTCTTGTTGAGAGATACTTATTCTTGATTGTTAGCTTTTGTTAGTTAAAGGTCTTCAATGCACATATGCATTGAACCATCTTTCTACTTGATGAACAGTACCAACACTTCCTGATGTTAGAAACTCGGTCTAATAAATATTTTTTTTCAGTATTTCGTCAATCTACTTCATAAGTTCTTTCATCTCCGAAAGGATGATACGGATCCTTTGATACTATTTAGAATCATGTAATAATTCAATATGGAGTTCAATCTAGCGATTAAGTGGAAGTCACGATAGATCTTTTAGAAACACGTTCGAGAAGTCATACATTATTATGATATTATTAACATGCCTATCCTTCTTAGCATCTATCACACATGAGAAAAAAGTAATGCATCATTTCTGCATACATTTCCTAAATTATTGAGATGAATTTAGTTTGCGATTTACATCACTTCATTGAACTATTAGGGCTTCCGCATACTTGTGTACCATCATCATCTTGTGTGTTCACAGTTGATGCGTGCATAATGCTTACTAAACCAATGCATCCTAAGTACAACATCATACCCACTCAAAGTTGTTGGCATTAGGTATATTAGGAATTTAGTGTTAACTATAATAAACATATAACCCACAAAAACATAATCCATAAAAATATTACATATTTTATCTCACCCACCTCAGGCCGTTTCTATTATGTATGTACCCTATAGAGTTTCTGATACTAAGTTCAAGTAAGTATTAAGGCTGTTGAAATGAAATTTATATATTTACAGTTCATAAATAATTCTAGCATATATGTTGCTGATGACAATGTACCAGCTATAGTTTCGTCTCTAGCTTCTTTTAACACAAACATTCAAATATTGGCCTTTTCTAATCTTTCTTAAGTTGTGTTTGTGGAGATTTCTTGCAGCCACTTTGGAAATTTACACACTTACAATAGTTGAAACATCTAATTTTTGGCGCTTCTTTCATGAGTGATCAACTTGTAGACATTTGAGACTCCAACACTCATTCTTATCATTCCTACCTTATGTGAAGGTAGGGTTCTCACTTCATGTGATCTTTCTGACTATTTTAAGTATCTAGTTCTCATCCTCGTTTCTCTTTCTTTTGTTATTGTCTATCATAATTTCTTCTTCATCATATGCAATCGCATTTAATATAACTGCCAATTCATAGGTTTTTGTGGCATAAATCTTTGACTGACTATTAGATGCAAGGGGGTAAGCCCTGCACATGTCTTTTTACCCACTTTGCTTCTAGGGTTGATGCTTAGGAACAGTTGAGCCATATCATCAAACTTGGTTGTGTACTAATGATATAGCATAGTCTTGGCTGTAGTTGCAAGAATTATCTTTCATTTTATCCCTTTCAACCCAGGAAAATTTTTACCCATAAGATGGTATTTAGTTCTTTCTTCAAAGTAGTAACAACTCTAGGTACTTTAGCCAGTTTGATATTGTCCCACCAAAATAATGCCTCAGACATGTAGAATTTAGTGGCATACATGACAACTTACATAAATATGCACCCGTTAATTTTAATTACTTCCATCTGATGGATCTTGCAAAAATTTTCATTAGCGTCTCTTTTACTATCAAATTTTAGGGATTCAGATCTGTTGAAAGTTATTTAGTAACGTCTGTACATAGGTTCAACTTATATAACAATATCTACATTACCATTGGTGTTATTAGTATGCCCATTCAATTCTACCCAATCCAACCATTTTTATTTACTTGGCTCCGGATGGCATTAATGACCTTAGTTATAACAATTAGCAAAGAATCTTTAATGATGCCAACTATAACTGGCTGGAATTATGGTTCAACAAATGCATCTCACGTCCAGTATTACAATGATTATCGTGATCATCATTCACATATAACCCAATTTTCCCTTTAGTAGCACATGGTCTAGCATGACAACTACCTTGAGTACTTTGTCCAAATTGCTATAGTCAAAGCCTACATAAGAGAGCAATAAATTAGTATTCGCATGATTGATTATGATCTATAGCAGAATAGCATCACAGACAAGAAATAATGTTGGCTGGTTGTAAGTGCATATTTATTGCACTTACAATGTTCTAGCCATTGTCCTTCATGATTTATCAAAAACCATTACCTAATGCCTATGCTGTTAATTAGCTTATCTTAAAAAATCTTCCCTAATTTAAGTATAGATATTATCCTTATACGTAATTCACTTAAACTTCGGCTCTTATACCAACTTATAGCGCCCTCGTTCCATGACAAACCCTAGGGAGTGTTATGTTGTGAATAGATAAACAAATAGTAATTAGAGAATTCACAATATAAGTATAACTTTTTTAAACATCACATAATATTGTATGTCTCTCATATTATAAACAATATTACATTAGTTTAATTATACTAGATCATTATGACCTCAGTAGCATCCAAAGTAGTAATCTCGACCTCTAGCTCCTCATATTATATAATAATATTACATCACTTGGCACCTAGGATGTGTGCCTATGTAATTATTTGGGAATTAACACAAAGCTAGTAAGTTCATGTAGATAACACTTTTAAAACACATGATTATTGAATATAGCATCAAGTAGATACATCGATAGAAAATAGATAGAAACGAAGTTAGCATATTATGTTCACATAAATAGACCATGTATATAAAATCTACTAGCTAAAGCAGAATCATACATGCAACCTATTAAACATTACCACATATTACATGCTATACCTAGTCAATTCTACAATTATTATCAATTAACAGAACATCACATCTCATCTTAGAAACAATTCAAATGAATTTACCTCACTCAATCAAATTACTGAAATCATTTACTATGTTGACAACTATCAAGTATTATCCTTTGGACAAAATAGTATTATTTATAGCTTAAATTCTTGCAAGCAATTATATTAGTGATAATTCACATTCCCTCTATTTTTTCTAGCATTATTAGGGTACTTCCTCAAGCCGTATGCCAACACTCCAGGTAGTTAATATATCTTACTTATACTGTTATGCCCTTTTCAACCATTGGGGCTACCAGTACCTTCTCCAACAATAATCCTAATGCCTACTACTACTAATAATAATAATAATAATAATAATAATAATAATAATAATAATAATAATAATAATAATAATTACTAGACTAAAACTTAAATGAGAATATACCTAAAAACTATCCATGACAATATGATGTAGAGTCTTCCTTTCTCAAAAAAATGAAAATATACCTAAAAACTATCCTTGACAATTTGATATAGAGTCTTCCTTACTCGCTAACTAAAAAAATATCTATTAAATACACCCAAATGGGTACTGTGCGTTCGGGATTCTTAGTATTAAAGTGTTTCTCTTAAAACAAATTATATAAACTCAACCCTTTGGTCACACAAATTAGTGAATTTAGATTTTACTATTATTATATTAGTATATTTAATTTAGCCGTTTACTTTCATTTTTTTATAACTTCTAAGATATAAAGTCTTACAAAATTACCAATATGTAATTGGGATTAGATTATTTTTTTCTAAGTTTTGACCTAAGTTTCATTGAACACTAAGCATAGTCAAATAAAAAATATTTAATTATATTTATGTAAGGATCAACACCAATGTATCAACGTGTGTCCTGTCTTCTTCTCACAACTCCACCAGATAAGCTTTGAAAACTGTTAATTAGCACAGAAGCGTGTATAGGGATCTTCTGTACATACCTCGGATGCTTATAAACCCTTATCTTTATTGGCTTATTAGTGTTAGGATATATCTGGGTATCATCTTTAATTACTTTGGATTTGGCAGTTTTAATGTCCTTGAAGTTAGTTTTGTTATGCCTTCATATCAGGTTTCTAATCTAATTACCCTTACCATAGTTACTCGGGTCAATGAATGGAACACGACCTATAGCATATAAATCTGATGCTCTGAGTATATCAAATTCATGTTCATCCTGTTAATACTTTATAGCTCCACTTCTCTCTTAATCACATACATATTCTTCTCAGTATCATATGGCGGTGGCGGAGCCTCAACAGCGATATAACCAAGCTGACGTACAACGCTCTTATCAGTTTGATCTGCTGTCTTGTCATTGGTATCTCCGGCACTCAACTCCCCGACAATCTCTCCCTCTTCAATCATGATATCTATTAATTAAGTCTTTAAGACTATCTACTATAGTCTCTTCTAAATCATCAAATGAAGACCGATCTTCTTCTTCTTCCTCAGCAATTAGCCTTTGTTGGAAAGAGTAAACCTCCTTCTCATACGCCTCTTCGGTGGCAGGATCTAAGGGTGTGTAGTCGACTGTATCACCAGGACTTGGTCCGAAGACATTTTTAGTTCCTGATGATCCAGAAGTACTAGTAGGAGCACTTATATCACCCCCTTGGTCATCATTATCATCCTTCTTATATCTTATCTCCTTTATCATCTCCCTCATCACCATTATCACCATCATCAATATCATCATCATCCTCATCATCCACATCATCATCCTCATCACTAAATATAAAGTCAATATGATCCAAATCATCTTCTCGACCAACTGGGTTAGGAATTGGCATCACATGTTCAAGCTCCACAAACGCCTCTCCAGTGAAATGTATAGGTTGATCCTCAGTAGCCTGAATAGGAACATTAGATGGTGGCTCTTGATCAACTTTAGCTGTGTCTATTGTTCTTTGTATGTCAACAAGATCAACAACATGCTCTATCTCGGTAATGATATCATCAGCAGGCTCATATCTAGCATTTTGCTATCTGCTGGATTCTCCAACTTCTATCGTATGAAATGATGAATCAACACGAGATGTGAGATCTCTTAAGTTCTATTCCATGATTTGTACATAACTAAACAAGAAATGCTACTGACTCTCCAAACTAGTAATCTTCTTATCTTTCTCTAACAAACTCCAACACATATCATCTATCAACTTTGTCTTCTCAAGCAATTCTCTCTCCAACATGCTAACCCTCTATTCTAATGTAACCCGGGTGGGTGAAAATGAAGCCGACGCTGGTTGCGGCCGAGGCTCTGGTGTAATAAAATCAGCATCGCAAAATATATC
>BJCN01322335.1:2981-18455 GCA_018326445.1 Flaveria brownii
TTAACTAAAGTTGTGCCAGGTTTGAAGTTTAATAAATGTTTGAAGTTGTTAAGTGTTGGTTATAAGTAGGTCTTGAACTAAGGTGGAGATTGTGAAATATATAGTTCAGGGACCACTTATGACAAAGTGTAATAGTTAGAGGACTGTTAGTCCTTCCGAGCTTACTTCCGAGTATTAATAGTTAGTTGATGCTCAGAATAGTTAGTTGCGTTATTGACTTTCATTAAGTCAATTCTGTAATCGTTTCTTCGTTGTAATCTTGTTCTTAATGAAATCATTGGAATCTTGAGTTGATCATTGGTGTTTCGTACTTGTTTGTGTGTAATCTTCGGTTTAGAATTGGCGAATTCTTCAACATTTTTAACAAAGACGACACAAACTGTATACCTCCTTTTTGATGATGTGGCAAGTTCGCGAATTGCAAATGTAAAAACATATATAGATAAAGTTAATGAAACTACTCATGATCATATTTTAGAAGTTTATTGTCCACTTATCCTCTATATAATGCTAACATGTTCAATACAAGGATCTAGTTGTAAAAAAGTATCAGTTAGACGAACCGTTAATAATATGATAAGACAATTCTTGTATTTCAAATTAAGGTGGATGGTAGAGGTAAAGGTCTTTTACCCCATTACCAAAGCATTCATTTATAATATGTCAACTAGCGTAGGGGACAATTCCTGATTCGTGTGACGCGTACTTGAAGGTGTTTGCTAGAACTTCAGAAGAAACTCTAGACCATTTTGGTGACGGTATTATTTAAATGTACGGATAAAGATATTTGTGAAAAGTGATTAGGAGCCGCAAAGAAATTTTATACACAACACATGAGTCTAAAGACAAATTCATTAGAATGTTAGACAATATTATTTGTACATATTGGGCTTGAAGGATTTGCCCAAGTGAATGAAAAGGTCGATACATGAGAGGTATTCCGCTGGCACGAGACCTTGATTCATATTAACTTTTAGTCCATCTTGATCCAAACTCATCCCGACCCAAAAACATGTTACCTTAATTTCATCCCGCCCCTTCTTTTTCTAAATGGTTCATCTTGACCTAAACTCATGTTGACCTTTTTTTTCGAAATGATTCATCCTGACCTAAACTAATCTTGATCCGAACTCATCCTGAACTAACTAACCTAATCCAACCCATTTATTTTATCACATCTAATTTCTAAGTCAATTACGAGGAAGCCTTCTAGCCTAGTGGTAACACAGTGGCTTTCAAATGGAAAGTTACGGATTCAACTCTCATATATGCAATATACTTCGGGTGAGCCAAGAGATTTTTTAGTTTTCTGTTTTCTTCTAGGCGAGGTGAGCTGGGTCACCACGCTCTATTATTCAGGCAAAAGGTTGAATAGTTTGTCAGTGTGGGATTGTCCAAATTGATCGGCGTTGAAACTCGATTGAAAAATGCTCAGAACTTTGCTCGTTCGATTTTGGTTTGGTTGTAAACAAGCCGAGTGGCTCGGTTCGTTTTGTAAAGGAACCGAGCATGAGCGGAGGTAAGATTTGTTGGTACACATGTCCCCAGTTCTAGTCTAGTGAGCTCAATGTAATAGTATTCTATCTTGTAACATTAATCTTTGTAATGAAAAACTCTTCAGTGAATGTGTGCTTAATTACTTAATGTCATATCTATTATTATTGTTTGTTGTTACACGCATATATGAACAAGATATATAGGTTATAGACTTGTTAGACATGTTCTGAATCAGTTTAGGTTCAAGAATGTGTTTAACTAAGTAATCTGATTCAGTCGCACGACTGGACCATGCGAATGGTCCAATCGCACGACTGAACCAGATGATTGGGTCAATCGCACGACTGAGTTATAAGACTGACTCAGGCGTACGAATGAGCTAATCGTATGACTCAGTCGCACGACTGAGCTAGTCGCAAGGCTCAGTCGCACGAATGAGATCTATAACCTATAAATACCACTTAATTCGTGAAAAAGATAACACTTCGAATACTTGAAACCCTAGTCGACCCAGAACGCCCTGTTCATCCCTTCCAAGTTCATAGAACGTCTCAGATCGATCATAATCCATTCTTAACGTTTTCTAATCGTTAGTTTTTATCTTGATTACGTTCTTCCTGATTGGATCACCAATCAAATAGGATTCCGCACTATTTGATCTGGTATAACGTAGAATCAGTTAGTATTCCGTCAATACACAGTCCTAACAAGATCACTCGTTGCTTGTAGTTTTTGCTCGAATTATTTTTAGTTTTTAATTTATAGACGCGTGTGTATTAATATATTTAATATTTTTACTTAATATCCCTACCTTTGGGTCTCGTCCCTTTAGTCATTTATCAATTTTCTAAATTATACTGACCTAAGACCGTGATGTCATGAATCGTCTAAATTTCCTAGTTCCCTTAAATTTCTAATCACCGTCACCGTAATGTATTTGACTTTGAGTTAAAACTTAATTGCGTTTTAATTTGTATTTCGTTAAACTTATCTTGGATGTAATTTTATTGAATTGTTGAGTTAATGTTGTAACTATTGAATCGTTAAACCAATGATCATTTGGAGTTTTTCTATTAAGTTTTAACTTGAAACCGAGCACAACCGAGTTCAATCATAAACATTCTATACGAATTTTAAATTCGAACACAATCAACTGGCTCGGTTTGTACATAAACCGAGTTCTAGCATACATTCGTTCGGTTGGTAAACAGCCCTATATAAGGATAACCTGGAGCATTGAAATGAAAAAAAAGTCATTGGTGGCTAGTTTCATATCTTATCCGACCTTATTGACCATTAGTCGGTGTCTACCGATCGTACAAAGCGTTCCAGTAACTTGTACCAAACAGGTATTGCCACGTACGATTCTGTGGGACCCATATAAACCAAATCTTCTTGTGTTCCGGAGTCTGGACTGACACCTCAGGAGGACTCCTTGACCGATGACCGCACAATAAGGTCAATGACATGAACTACATTAAAGTCAACTGCTTCAACCTCCAAAGTTGATCTTATTAACGTACCACTCACTATGCATGTTGTACAATCATTGTTTTAGGCTTTGGTAAGTGATTAAGCTAGGATATTAGAAGGTTTAGTTAACAAAATGTTTATCTTTCCATCTTTCAATAAGCAAAATCAATAAGCCATTTTTCTAGTACCTTTGCTTAACTTTTGAATAGGGCGAAGACACTAGAGTTGAGTTGTGAGTTGATTACGTGATGTAAGCCCTTATTATGTAATTGCGGACTTATTTCATCCAATATGGTCATTTTAGGATAGACGGTTATTTAAGCTTTCTTTAGAAGATAGCATTTTTATTCTTGAGTTTCATAATCCAGATTCACCGGTATCTACTTCAACAATAGTGTGTGATTTACACATTGAGGACTTGCCATCCAGTGATAAAAGATGATTTAACGATTTGAAGCGTTTCTTTTAATTTTATATTTAGTTTAAATATTTGGAAATGAAAAATATAATTTATATATGTATTAAATATATTCATAACTACACATAGTAGAAAAAAATGATTATTGTTGAAGTAAATACCCTTCCGGTAAGATATGCTTATTTTCATCAAACGACACCCCATTGATCTAAGGAAGGGCACATGATGAGGTAAAACGGAAAGCGGAAAGAAGTGGCGGTTAAGATTAAGATGATAGAAGAGTTTCACCAATTTTTGGAGAGGGTTAAGTAGATGGAAGAGGTAGCGCGCCTTAACAAGGCCAAGCACACATTGATCGCTAAGGCATTCTCAATTGTTTGAACCATTAAACAATTAACACACTTAAAAACATATCATAAATCATATAAATCTTAAATAAGTATTTAGTCAGATTTAAACAGTTAATTCAACTCCATTAGCTTATTAACATGCTTATAAACCGACAATCCATCTATAGTTTTGTCCGCTGCCGACCTCCCTCGATAATCTGTCACAAACAACACTATCCATATCTTTTTCCAGACAGATAATTAAGTTGTGTCGGTAAAACAACATGCTAACATAAACTTACGTAGATGATAGGTATTTTCTAGACTCTAGTAGTGTGACTCTTACACTAAATACATAGTTTGGTATATATATATTTTGATGAAGGATTTTTTTGGTTTTTGTTGATAAGATTAAGAAAAGAAAACCCATCAAAGTAGGCAAATAAAAATATAGAAATACTTTTATAAAAGAAGAAGCGGTTGTCAAGGTTTCTTTGTTCATCTTCAAGACATGAACCCAACTTTGCCAAGTAACTTCACCGCCACCTTCCACCTGGAACCCATCATGATAAAACCACCTCCATATCATCACCCTTCACCCCCTACGTCATTCATTCACCCTTATATATACACACACACACACACCCCACAACCCCATCAACATCTCAAATCACTCATCATAAATGGAGAAGTATGGAGCTAAACCCAATTGGGTCCGCCGGAGTTGCATCGGAAAAGGGTCATTCGGGGTCGTCAGTCTCGCCGTCGATGAATTCTCCGACGATGGTCATGTGTTCGCTGTGAAATCAGTAAAAGAAAACTCCGGCGAAGCTCTACGGTGTTTGGAGAATGAGATTCGAGTGCTGAAAACGTTGTCATCACCGTTTGTTGTTAAGTATCTCGGAGATGATGTGACGTGTGAGAGTTCCACGGTGTACCGAAACTTGCACATGGAGTATATCTCCGGTGGCACTCTCGCCGGAGTTCGCATACACGGTGGTGGTGATGCTGCAAATTTCCGGAGTTACATACGGTGTATCACGGCGGCGTTGAGCTACATCCACGGGAGAAACATCGTTCATTGCGACGTAAAAGGGGCGAATGTTCTGATCGGAGAGATCTCCGGAACGGCGAAGCTCGCCGACTTCGGGTCGGCGGTGGCGACCGGCGGTGGGTTTCCGGGGATACGTGGGACCCCGCGGTGGATGGCGCCGGAGGTGATCAGAGGTGAGTATATCGGACCGGAGTCCGACGTGTGGTCATTGGGGTGTACGGTGATTGAAATTCTCACCGGAGAACCACCGTGGGAAAACAGGGGTGCTGATACTCTTCGTCTAATTGGTTTCTCCGGCGACTTGCCGGAGATTCCATCGCTGGTGCCGGAGGATTTACGTGATTTTGTGGGTAAGTGTTTGAAGCGAGAGTGGACGGAGAGGTGGACCTCCGATCAGCTGCTGCACCACCCGTTTCTGTCATCGTGTTCATCTGTTTCACCACTACAAATCAATGAAATCACCATCAACAAGTGTAAATTGTCACCCAGATGCGTGTTTGATTGGTCGGATTCAAATTGTTCCGAAGAATCAATCATTAAAGATCATGGATTCGACGCGAAACAGAGGATTGGTAAATTAGCTTCGAATTCCATCGTAATTTGGGAATCAGAAGGTTGGGAGATGGTGAGGAACAGAGAGTCGCCGGAATTTGGTGAAGATTCGCCGGAATATTCTGATTCCGGCGATGGTGAAGCTGGTGTGAGTGGCAGGGGAACGGTAAAGTGGGAAGATGCAGAATGTAGGGAAAGTTATGGGTACGATTTTGAATGTACAAGCATTGATGCGCGGGGTACTATGGTCGGTGGGACGTGTAGAGATAGTGTGTGTATATACACGTGTAACATGTTTATTTGGATTAGGCATATGTTTCCGATGGTTTGTTTGTATACTTTGAATGTTATCCAATACATTTACTACATGCAACGGTTAGCTTCAACGCCAAGTCTTTCTTTGGATTCAACTTTTTTAGTAAAGTGAAAAATTATTTGCATGGTTCTTTAAAGATACACGTGTACTATGGGAAAAAAAATTATATCCAAAGGAAAGATGTTAACTTAACTAAAAAGAGAAACTAAAAGTTATAAGAAAACAATAATAATAATAATAAGAAAAAGAAAGATGTTCGCTAAAGAGAGATACTATCACCTTATCACGTTTTAACTGACTGTTAGCATACGAAGACAGTATGTTAGCAGTCAGTTAGCATACTAAGATGGTATAAATATTTACGTGTCGATGTTAACTAGATTTAAAACTAATACAAATATCATGTTTTGTTTGTGATATTATTTTGGTATATTGTGATGGAGGTATTCATGAGAATATTTTTATGTGAGAGAGATTTGTTTTTCATCTGAAGATCGATTACGACGGATGTTTTTGTTTTCAGCAGTTAGATTTTATTTGATTAGCATAGTGACATGTAAAAATAACATGCCTTTATGTGAAATATAATTTGTTACACATCAAGAGCGCTATAACTAAACCATAATATTTTTTTACTGATTCAGCCAAACTATTTTGTCTATGAACATGAAATAATAGATATTCATTTTATCTTAATAGACCTTGCAAAATTATAAATGGTTTGGGATGTGAATACTCAGGAAGTACCATTTCTCCTCGATTCCATGTATGATTTGATAAGTATTCGAACAAATGCTATATTTTGGGTATCTAAAAGTCTCATATGAAATCGTACAAAGATGCAACTCTTAGTAAAATAAATTATTAATTTTCCAACATGAAGATTGATGTGCACTTATATATCTTAGAGATATTTAGCTAAGCTATTCATTCTCAATTACATTGAGTTGTTCATAGTGTGGCATGCCACTTTTACTCATTGCCGTTCAATTATGTTATATTCTCCCTATCACCTTTGTCGAGAATATCTTCATGACAAGTAGTTTGTGAAACACATTATCTTGCCCTTGTATATCTTAGAGATATTTAGCTAAGCTGTTCATTCTCAATTACATTGAGTTGTTCATAGTGTGGCATGCCACTTTTACTCAATGCGTTCGATTATGTTATATTCTCCCTATCACCTTTGTCGAGAATATCTTCATGACAAGTAGTTTGTCAAACACATTATCCTATGCCAAGCACATCCTCTTGGCAAGTCGCTTCCTACTCGGAGTTTGTGCCATTTTTGTCAAAAATATCTCTCTAGCAAGTGACTTCTTGGCTATATATTTTGTCTCCGGTGGCAAGAACATTCCTTTGGCAAGTAGTTTTCTAACCAACCAACAATATTTCTTTGCCAAGCAACTTTTAGGTCATACCCTTGTCACTAATCCTAAAAACATCACTTTATAAAATAGCTTCCCAACAATACCTCTTGTTATCCTTGCTTAGAATATTCCTTTGGTAAACAACTTCCTTTTCCGCATGGCAGGAGCCAAGGATCAAGGGGCCAACCTTATTCTAGGTGGTTATGTTTAACCTTGTCATATGGAGACCATCACCTCCTAAGCTC
This sequence comes from Flaveria brownii, assembly GCA_018326445.1. Taxonomy (NCBI): domain Eukaryota; kingdom Viridiplantae; phylum Streptophyta; class Magnoliopsida; order Asterales; family Asteraceae; genus Flaveria; species Flaveria brownii. The sequence continues at coordinate 10,236 of BJCN01322335.1, forward strand.
TTATATGGATAAAATAATGGCACTTCACCCATAGATCTTTTGTAAACTACCACGAGGTGACATAAATATTAGAAATATTGGAAGACTTTCTCACCAACCATTAAACTTACTATTCTCTGATGAGAATCGTACTTAGCAACAAGTTATAAGTGCCTTATGACATGCCATAAGTTTTGACCTAAATATATGTTAGAAAAACCTCACTTTACCATGTATTAGGATTTTTAGCCAGCCACAACTTATGTAGCAAATAAAATCTTACTAGTAATGGAAGGTCAGCTGAGAAAACAAACCTCATTGTTGTAGGAAGCACAAAATAATAGTCAACTATTTCAAAATAATTTCTACAATAAGAGTCATGAGTATATGGATAAAACTACGGATAAGAAGTATAGATAGATAAAGTTAGGCTCAACCATGCTTAAAATCATGCTAGCATGTGTCTAGGGCCTAACGACTTAGGTCATATCTTGCATGGCTAGAACCAAATATAATAACCTTCATTACCTTAGCAAGGCTCATGTTTTTGATCTTATGAAAGTTAATATGGCTTGGAAATCATAGCCTTTCCATCAATACTTCCACAAGGATAATTTTACATGTTGAGCCAAACCAACCCATAACTATTAGGCCCACTAGGGTTAAGCGGCTCCTTTCTTTATAAATAGAGGACACTCTTTACACTTTAATTTATCCCACTTTGCTATAATGAAATACATACGTAACATTTAATATCTCTCTTTCTGATAAAGCAACATGTTTTATGATCTTATCAACTTTGGTCTTACTAGCATCTTCTTCCTATAAAGTCTAGCCCTACCACATCTCTCTATTAAGGAATCTTTTACATACCACATTCTCCACCACCGTATTCAATGCATAGTATACTACCCTTTACACCCCCACCATGAGCGCTTGACAAATCCACCACTCTATATGATAGAAGGTTATGTGATCCACCCCCACCTTAACAACTACAACACAACAAAAACATCTAACACATCTGACCACTCTCTTTCTCAGCCTATCCCATTTGCTACCCTGCCACCTCCTCGCCCCCACCACTAGCCACAGCTTGACCACATGACGCATGGCAGGTATCCATAAGCCAAAAATTTCTAAACCTTAACACTAACATTATCATCAAGCCATCTCCCCTAATCCTACCAAAGCCTTATTTAACCTTACTTGGAATTGTCCCATAACATATGAGTTTATACCCTTATCTAATAAGACCTGGGAGTTAGTACCTTATCATTGTGGCATGAGAGATATTAGATGTTTGTATATTTTTAAACATAAACTTAAATTTAATTGCTAACTTGAGCGATACAAAGCACGTTTAGTTTGTAATGACGGGTCTAAACATGTTAGGATAGATTTTTACAAGACTTCTAGTCTAATGGTCAAGTCTGCCATAGTCCATATTATTCTTAGTATTGTTCTCTTACATAAGAGGCACATTAGCCAACTCGATGTAAAGAATACATTTTTTTCACGGGCATTTATCTTAGAGAGTTTACATACATCATTGTCACATCGATCGCCAAAATAGGTTCATTAACCATTGATTTTGAATTTTTGACTTTGACTCAATATGGACTTTGTCTTGAAAGTTGACCTAACATTGAGTTGATATATGATTAATATATTAGACGTGTGTAGATATGTAAGTGCTAGAACTATATAATATGGGCCTAATATGTGCTAATGGGCCTAGGATTAGTCATAGTGGGACGTTCACTGGACTAGATCTAGTACAAGGATTAGGTGCTTTGAACTTGATTAAGAATTGATAAAACGTAAAATATTAAAAATTATATTAAAAATGCAACAAAAATAGAATATTAGCGGACTTTGCATAAAGTCTAATGAATAGGCTTAATTTAATTCAAAAAGTATGAAATAAATAACTTATACATCGTATAATACTCCGTTGGATTTGTAAAAACACATAGAACTTAAAAACACAAAAATCGGAATACGTACGGATCAGGATGAGAAGAGACTGGAAGAGACGGCCAAGGGCTCAGGCCCTTTCACCTCCCTTGTTTGGATCCGAGTTCAACAAGGAGGATTCCTCCTTGTTTTACTTTGATTTGTTTTGAAACATTTCTCTCAAGTTTCTCTCAAGTTGCAAACCTAACCACCACTGCCAATCTTCCTTTATTCTTCTTTATCATCATCGAAATCATCATCATCAATATTAATCCATTCAATTTTTGTTGTTTTGGATCATTCAATATTGGATTTTAATCAAGCATTGTTCATCTACTTGTTTTCCAGTAAGAAATTCTTTTGTTGTGATGATTTAATTCTTGTTTAATCATGCAATTGATGATATTCATCATCTAAAATCTAAATCATCATCTAGTTATCTTGTCTTCTTTGTTTTGAGCATTGGATTGTGAAAAACTAGGCGTTTCAGGTGTTGGATACGGTAAAACCCTAGTTTTTTATGTTTATATATTCTTTGGATTTGTTGAACTGGATTTGTAAACATATGGAATATGGTCCTAATGGACATCTTGGGTACAAAATCCTTTTTTAAAAATGTTAATCTATGTTCTCAAATCGATAGACGCGTTATGGATTAGATCTATGTATTAATCGACTAGATTACGAACCAGAAGATTAAAACTTAACTACACGAACTGCGACTGAATTTTATGATAAATTAAGGGTCTAATGATATGATTTGGTCAAATGGTTTATGGAATAAACATTGGTCTAGGTCTAAGGTCAAAGGTGATCGAAAATTATGGATTTGGGATACAAAGGACAAGATTGAGAATTTGGACAACTTGCTGTTAGAAAAATTAGACGTTTTGTACAATTCATTACTTGATCATATGGAGTCCAAATAGGTCAAATGTTTTATCTAAAAATAAGTTCAGACTCTCTCTAACTAACCCAAGTGGTATCACATCATTTTGATTATGTTTGGTCCTCCATACACTGTAAAACAAAATCAAAGGTCAAAACTATTAAATTCATGTAGAATGTTAGGCTGTGATCATGTAGTCATGTCTCCCTAATATTTTGTCCGATTGAGGTGATTGATTTTATAGAAGTTAGTTAATATCTTATAATTACTATGATGCTTAATACGTGATGTGTTGTTATCGCTTTGGCCTCCAAACAGCTTACGCAAGACTGGGGTGTGATTAGCTCTACAAGATGAAATATATTTATAAACCTTAATGTTAAGTTTAAAACTAAATAACCACAACCACTCAATACTTGGGTTCAATAAGAGATTCTACAACACTTAAGGATAATGACATTTAAGATTAATAACTCATTGAACTTGGACTAATAAATATACGTCAAGGAACGTTAACGACATTAAACATGTCAATGCCTTGAAAAATTAAATGAAATGGGATTGGAGATTAATGGTTAGACATTGGACTTGGAATGATATATAACTCATATTTTCATTAAAATAAGAACTTGGATGGGCATTAAGGAGTAGACTATGAGGATATCACCCAATTTAGTCTTCTCGACCTTTAGTAATTCTATTGTGTTTTTAAGTATATATAGTTACTTGATATACTTGTTGTGGACTTTGGATTGTGCTATCATCAAGGTGAGCTTCACGGCCTCTTTTAATATGTTTTACTTGGGAGAAAAGCTTGCTCGTAGTTTTAGTCTATATCATGATTTAAAATTTATTTTGGACTAGTGTGTGTGGTTTAAGTCATAGGATTGAGTCTAGATTTTCCTTTATAAGTACGTACTCTCATTTGGAATTGGATTGTATTATCATGAAAATGTATTGTTAGTACTAACAGGTTGATACCGCACCTTGTTGTTAGTATGCTAGCTAAAACTAACATGGCCTATGCGTACTCTCGGGTGTAAATAATATGATTATTTGGACTTGGACTGATCATGAGCTTACTATGCTTTGCTATACAAACACATATTTGTACATGCTCACACGATCACTTCTTTTGTACTTATAAACCTATGAACTCACCAACGTTTGTTCACTTTTTAGAGCATGTCTTTTCAGATAATAATGATTAAGTGCTCGGAACATGGATCGTAGACGAGACCGATCTCGTTGGAGACTTATACAATTTATGGACTAGGATTTTGGTTTGAATTATATTTTATTGGTTTGAATTGTATTAGTTGGATATGCACTTAAAAAGGTTTGTATTTATGCATGTTTGTTTAGGTTTGGAACCTTCGAGTGTTTTGTTCAATATGGTATAATGTTATGGGATTGACTACACTTGGCACTTGTTACTATGTGTCAAGCAACGTCATGGTCGATTGATGGAAAATGCCTTTAGTGATTCTCTTATATCGCCAATGTCTTATGACGATTTCATCTATCGTATACTCGTGTTTCTGCTACCAGGGGGGGTGTGACAATCAACCCTTAGGGTTTGGGCATCATTTATTTCCTCGTCATGCACATCACTTGAAGTAAGCGTTATACGGATTCATATAGGCCTTATATGGTAACAACGGCTTACCAATTATGTTACCATATTAGGGTACCAACATAGCTCAATTATGTCACCATATTAGGGTACCGACATAGCTCGTGATCACTGTAAGGTTTAAATCTAAAGGCTAATACAACCAAAGAAACAAAAGAGCTCCCAACATGCATGCATGAAGTGCAGAGTAGAGTTACTTTGGAAGTTTTACACAACTCAATGGAAATAAGCTAAGTGTAAAATCTTCCGAAGCCAGTTGACAAAATCTCTTGAAGCCAAATATAAAGTCTTCCGAAGCTTCAAAGACAAAGTCTTCTGAAGCCAAGACTGAAGACTAATTTCTTCTAAAGACAGAGAAGACATGCTTTCTTTGATCACCTTTTGACAAAAAGTTGAACAACTTTCTGCTGCCACTCTAAAGACTCACCAATTTAAATAAGTTGGTGAAAAGGTCCACACTTTTATCAATTGTAGATTATGGTCATTGGTCTGTAACTTTCTACTCTTGCACCTTTTATCCTTTTTTGTAACATATTAGGATGTGAGCTATGGAATGTCATAGTCAAAAGTCAAAAGACTATACATTGATCTTGTTGTCTAGATTAGTGTTTCCAGCTGGCTTTCAAAGTATAGCCGGCTATAAGATGTAGAATAAAGTATCTCAGGTTCATCTTTATGCTTTGTAACACTTTTAATAGAACATGAGACAAATATACAACATTCTTGAAAACCATACTTATCTTGTTCTTTGTTATGTCTCAAAGTTACTTGTATTCTTAGTATCATCTACTTAAACCCGGTTTCCTATTTGATCTGTTAAGTGTTCTACTCTCTCCTCTTTATGAAACTAATTGTATTGACCACCCTTACATGGTCTTGTAATTGGTACAAAGCATTTTAGGCTCTTGATTGTAAGATCTCTCCATCTTAAATCCCTTTAGTCTCATAAAACACTTAACAAATCAAATGACAGCTCTCATAAAGGCTGATATGGAAACCAGTACTGTGACAAAGTCTCCACTGGTCACTCCTGATGACTTTGATACTTGGTGCAAAAGAATAGAAGGCTTCATCAAGTCTCAAGACAGTAGGATGTAGGGATCTGTTGTCTCAAGACCTCATGTATCATGCCCCTCTTCAGCTGCTACTGGTGGTGGCATGATGCCAAAGGAAGTGGCTGACTACTCTGAAAAAGACTGGAAGAAGATTGATGTAGATTAGAAAGCCATGAACGCCCTCCAAATTGCTCTTCTACACTCTATCTACAGAGAATTCAAGAAATATAAAACTGCTAAGCAACTATGGGATACACCGAAACTTATGTATGAGGGGTATAATGAAGCAAAAGAGAACAAAAAAGACCTCTTAAAGAAGTAGTTTGAGAATTTCACTTTCAAAACAGGTGAAACCATGATTCAACAATACTTCAGGTATGTTGAGATTATGGATACTCTAATGGATGTTGGAGTAACTCTTGAGAATAGGGACATTATGAGGAAGTTCATGTCTGCTTCCCAGATAATGGACACACTATTGTATGGTCATTAAGAGGACTAAAAACCCAAAACCCTCATTCTCACTGAGTTGTATGGTATCCTCAGTGGATACCAAATGGAGATGAACATGCAAAATCCATCTGGTAACTCCAACCATCAGCAGAGCCTAACCTTTCACGTGGTTGAAAAGGATTGTAGAGAACCACAACATCATCTCATCTGCTACCCTGAAGACTCACAAAAGGGTCCTTTCATCACCTTCCTGGAGACACCAAGGGAGAGCTACATCCAAGGAAGCCCATTCTAAGAGACAAGCTCTTCTCAAGCATTTATGTCTACTAATGAAAGCAGTGGCAACTTCCTCTTCACTCTTGAAGGCTTGGACTACATCTATCCTAATGATCTAGAGTACATAAAGATAGTCCCGTGGATGGCTCTTCTCAGTCACAGAGACAAGAAGTTCTACAAGAGAACAAGAAGGAAGTTTCCTAGCAATCAACTAGTGAAATGTTTAGGCTAGATAAAAGCAAGGTGAAGTGTTACAACTGTAACCAAATGGGACACTTTGCTAGGGAATGCAAGGCACCCAGGACAAATGGTGGCCAAGCACAACCCAGACCAAACTACACTGATGGAGCTCTACACACTGAGAAGCCCAAGCAGCAAGCTGCAGTTGCTGTTAAACAAGGAGGCTTTGATTGAAGTTTTTAGATTGAAGATGCATCTCCAAATCAAGCACTGATGGCTGATCATGAAGAAGCCAAGGTTTGTACCCCAGATAGTATTGGTAAAGTTAACAGATACAGGTCCTATAACTTAGATATGAGATCTGACCTTGAGTCCTTAAACATCTTAAAAGCTGATTTTAAAAGAGCTTAAAATGATTATAAACTTAAAATAGAAGATATAGAGAAAATCATTTCAACTTTTAAGCATGAACACACTAACTACAAGACTCAACTGTTACTAACCGAAACTACATGAAAACCATATCAAATAGTGTGGAATACTATTTGATGGTGAACCAATCAAGGAGAACGTTAATCTGATTAAAACTAACGATTGGAAAACGTTAAGAATTGATTAGCAATGATCAGGAACGCTCTATGAAGTTGGAAGGGACGACTTGGACGTTCTGGGACGGCTAGGGTTGTGAATTCTCAAAGTGTTTTATTTTTCCACGAATTAAGTGGTATTTATAGGTTTGGACTCTTCATTCGTGCGACTGAACCATCAGCATGGTTCAGTCGTGCGACTGAAGCATGCGGTTGATCCATCCGCACGATTGAAGGTCCAGTCGTGCGACTGAGTCAATCTCATGTTACAAACGTGCGACTGATCCAGTTTCCTGGTTCAGTCATGCGACTGGTCCATTAGCATGAAGTGTTCATGCGTATGGTCCATTAGCATGGTCTATTCACATGAGAACTTCATACAATTCACAAACCTATATAGTTAGTTCAATATGCATTATCACACAATAAACAATGAAACATTAAATATTATAAGCATCAACCACATGTAGTATTTCCTTTATACTTATTCAATAACACATATTCATTCATTCAAGAGTCTTTCATTACATATATCAAACGATTACAGCAATTTAACAAAATGAAAGTCATTAAACATTTAAGTACATCAGAACTAGAACTAGGGACATATGTACCAACACAAATCAAAGATCTCATCACTAAGTTAATTGAATGCTAGGCTGAGCTTGTGATCAGTAAAACCAGGGTAGAAAAATGTGTTCTTGAAGAAGAGAACTTTAAGTACATTATATCCTCACACTTGCATGCAAAAGTGTGTTATCAGAACAAGCAGCGGTTGCGTCTACTAAGATAACTCCTCCACACACTTTACTATCTGTAAGACCTCCAAGGTGTGGAACTTGTGAAGATGAGCTTCCCCTCATAGTCCCTATTCAAGAAAGGAATAAAGTGAAGATAGTAAAGGATGAATTTGAGAAGAATGAACAAGTTCATCCAAGAAGGGTCACTATTCACCTAAGGAGAGGAAAGAATCAGGGATGACAAAGTCCAAGAGAAAGAACTTGATCAAAGCAGCCAAGATTAGATCAAAGAATGCTTAAGAGATCAAGTCCACTTTTAAACTCCAATTAGAAATAAGTCTTTATATATGCAGGATTTGAAGTGGTGAAGGGTGAAGATATAATTATGGACTCTAGTAAAGGAGTTCTAGTTCATGTCCAACTCATCCCTGTGAAGAAAAGAAGGCTGATCAGCTATATACCACTG
>BJCN01322339.1:0-12676 GCA_018326445.1 Flaveria brownii
GAAGGTGGAAACCTCAGTTGAGGAGATGGTGGAAAAAGCACAAAATGATGACTTAATGATCAATGCCATGTTTTTGATCAATCCTGGTTATGATGTTGATGAAGTATTTGGGATGACTTATGAGTCAATGGTAGAAGAAGTAAGAAAAGTGAATCAACTTCTTGACCCAACTCATGTGATTGAATATGAGAGACAATCAGTTAAATCTCCCGTCACATTCACCACCCCAATCACAAGATAGTCTGAAGCTTCTCAAGCTCCATATCCTGATCCATACACCATGACTGACGGGGAAAGGAAGGATTACCTTTCAAAACAAGGATACACAAAGAGAAGACTGGGAAATATGAAGACAAATTCTCATAGAGCTGCAATCCTCCAGATGATTAATGAGAAGAAAGACTAAAAAAGTTGGAAGAGGAGGTTGTAGGGAGAAAACCCAGGTCTATACTCGCTCCTCAAGACATCCAGCTCACTAATCAAGACCATGATGTCTTGGCACCCATTCTCAACAAGAATCCTGAGTGGTTCATTGAACCCTCTCAATTAAAGCTTCGAGAGGGGTTGACCACTTCACAGATGATCCAGGGTTTTTATACTCCAGAAGGAAAGATTGATGTGAAGATCATTACCTGGAAGTATGACAGTGACTGTAACATGTTCATGATCAAATGAATCTCAGGGTTGGTGCAATTTTCACCGAGTATCTACTCTTGTGAACTCCTTGTAGACCCATGATCTTAAAGAACTTGCTGAACTGGAGCTCATCAATCATCAGGCTATGTACGAGGGATATGAGTTTGAAGAGATTCTAAAGATCTTTAAAAGAACCAAGAACTTCAACTAATTGAAAGCAGTTTGCTTGAGGAAAGACAAAACTTTCCAAAATCCTCTTGGCAAGAAGATAAAAGTAAAAAGGACTGAAGAGTTGGTATTTCCCGAGGTGAATATAAAATCAAGTGAATCTCTAAAAAGAAAGACGGTGGCTGGCACCCACACTTCCATCCCAATCTCAAATGTCTACTATGATGAAAAGACATATGAGTTGGTGATTGAAAGGAAGTAGGGAGGCAAAGAGGGGTTGAAATTCGTCTATTAAGTGGATATAAAGTGAGACTTCTTGATGAATCTTACATCCACTACATCTTCTCAAGACATTTCATGAAAATCAACAACAAGCTTGGAGAGGCAGACATGTATTTATTCCTGAAGTGCATCAAAATTCTGAAGATGGCTTATGACCGGATTAAGCATAAAAGAGAGCAGAGAAAGAAGAAGAAGACTCCTCTTAACCTGGGAAGTATTATGAAGCTAGAGGTTGATGCTGATGGATCTCTCCTGATTCACAGAGACGGGTTATCCATTGTTGGTGTGTCGGAACCCCTATCTCTAAGGAAGATGCCCATTGAAGCAGTTCATGCCATGAGCTAGATGACAATTCATGTACTGAGTAAAGACAGGATGAACGAGGCTAGAGATTTCTCCAACATGATCAAGGCCATCCTAAATCCAGCCCTTCGAGACAAGGTACAACTCTACTATCACAAGTCTAAGCACCTGTAGAAGACCCGACGGAATCTTCATAACCTCACCCATCATGAAACCCTTGAAGTGCATAGGCTGTATAATCCTTAGGGGGAGTATTCTTGGACCCTGAAAGGGTCATACATGCCAATTCAAGTGATGGGTGATGGTTGTTCTGCTGGTAGAATCCTATAAGTCCAAGTAGAAATGCGGGTGAATAGTAGAAGCTAAGTGTTGACTATTCGCATTAGTATATGCGGATGACCAAAGAACAAAAGCTGACAAGTATTTGTTCTTCCGCATATACAAATACGGACATTCAGAACAAATGCTACAAAGTATTTATTCATCCGCATTTGTCAATGCGGATACACTGAGGAAATGCTGACAAGTGTTTGCTCATCCATATTTGTTAATGCTAATGACCAAACACTTAATGCTGAAGACAAAACAAGAAATGCTGATGAATCCCAAGGCATCCGCATTAGTTAATGCGGATGAAGACTTTTGTACTTAGACTAGTATTCTGTTATAGTTATCAGGGTAGTTTAGTCTTTTTGTACAAACTTTATTTCAGCCTATAAATAGAATAAAATATCCATCATATGTAAGTTTTTTATCAGCAAGATACCTAGTACTCAAGTTACGAGGTTCTAAGATTGTCTTTTCCCTATTCTTGAAATCCCTAGAACCCATTGTAACTTGTTTGTTCACCAATCATTATACAAGCATTTATGAGTATCTTTACAGCATTTAATGTTCTTTGATTTAGTATTTCCACTACTTAATCATTGACTCAATCATTATATTCGACCTTTGTTGAAGTCACATCAACAGAGAATATTATTCTCGGGCCCAGTCAATTGGTATCAGAGCTTTGGCTCTCGGATTTATCCTAAGATATGCTCAGATCTTGGCTGAATACTGATTGATCTGGTGATTGAGTTGCTTATTAACAAGTCTCGGTTGTTAATGAGTATGCATCTGTAAAACCCGAAAAACTTCATCTTCTTTCACTTATCTACAACAAGAACATACTGAAATTCATCAGTACCATTCAGATCTATGATTGAAAACCAATAAACTACACAAAAAAATTAACAAAACAGAACCAAAAAGCAACTGTTGCTGCTTAAGAAAACCCTACTATCCGCTACTATTCATAGAACTCATTCTATATACTGATTACTGAAACCGTGGACTATTTGGACACTTGGACATAAAATCAATCTAAAGCATACTCAAACAATCTAAAATCAGTTTATAAACCATGGATTTTATTAACTTTTTTGAACTTGGTCATGCTTCTAAACCTTCGATGCTTAAACACAAATATGATTTTAAGCAACGGAAAATTAGTTTTAGGAACTATATTACTGGTGTAGATCAAAACTATTGGATATCAATATGTAAAGGGCATTACATTGCAGTTTCATTAAATGCTGACCAAGCTGCATAGTACAAGACAATCAGAATCCTTATTGAGCATCCAAACCTTAATCTTGATGATGATGATTATAAGAAGATTAAGATTGATCTTAAGGCGTACTCAATTCTAACTCAGGCTTTAAAGATGGATGTACTCAAAAGATTAGAGAAATATAGCAGAACAAAAGTTGTATGGGATGCACTACAGATCATGTGTGAAGGGAGTAGTGAGGTTACTAAGATTAATAAAGACAAACTGATTAATCAATATGAAACCTTCCATCACACCAAAGGAGAGAATCTATCTCAAAACAACTTCATAGAGTTGTCCAACTGGTAATTGATGTGGAGATAATAGGGTCACCTACAAAGAAAAAAAGATGAACAAGAAGATGCTACACAGTCTGCCTGAAAGTTGGAAGCATAATATGACCATGCTAAAAAACACACTTGATCTAGAGGGCACAAGCTTACACATAATGATAGTAAAATGTGAAGCTCTTGAACTGGTTGAGAGAAGTAGAAACTTGAGTGGACCTCAAGTCATTAAGGCTTACAAATTTCTATCAGAAACTCACTCTGTGGAAAAAGCCTTTATTACTAAAGAAGATGCTTTTCTATCATCTAGAGATCAATCCTGATCCACTGGATTCATTGCTTCATCTCAACAAGAGAAGCAATCAACTTCTAATCCATCCACTTCCACACCCAATAGCTTGCTTGTTGATCAGAAAGCCGAAGGATAGAAGGCTACTTATAATGCCTTTGTTGCAATCTTTGAAGTATACTTGGGAGGAAGACTCACTTCAGCTCACCTAATCCAAGAAGACCTGGAAGAAATGGATCCAGATGATGTTGAAGAAATGGATTTGCAATGGCAAATGGATATGATTGCTATGAGAAGAAAGAAATTCTTCAGGAAAGGGAAAAAGCTAAGCTTGAATAAGAACACAGAGCTTGGGTATGACAAATCCAAGGTGAAGTGTTTCAACTGTCGTATGACTGGCCACTTCTTAAGGGAATGTAATACACCCAGAAAATACAACAACAAATACCAAAAAAGCTCACACAGTCAACCACACTCTCAATCAACCTCAGTTCCTCAATCAAGTCATCAAAATCAATTTCAGCATCAGCTTCATCATCAACCACCTCATCAAAGTCAGCACCAACTGACACATCAAGCCCATGGAAACAACCAATCAACCTTAAACGCACTTGTCATCAGACAAGATGGAGTGTGTGACTGGAGTCTGTATGCAGAGGAAGTCAAACCTTAATTCCAAAATTATGCACTCATGGCTCACATCAATGATAGTCCAACTCCCATGCCATCTGAGGTAAAATCTAATCTCTGTAGTGAAAAATGTATCACTGAATTCCAAGGGTACAAAGAACACAATCACAAATTGGCTGCAAAAATAAAAGAAGAAAAAGTAAAACCTGAAATGCTAAGACATGAAATAAATAGCTTTGAAATCAAAATCAAGTCATTAATTTCAGATATTCAAAAATTGCATAATGAAATGTATACTCTAGTAGCTGAGAATGACAGGTTAACTGAACTATTAACCAAAGCTGAGCAATCAACCACTGAAATGAAACTTGAAAGTTTCAATTCTCTTCTCCTAAGCTACAAGAGTTACTTGACTCACAAAAGGAGCCAAAGGACATGATTGGAATTGGATATAATTCTTATCCACCACCATACAATGATAACTACACTGTCATGCCTGAGTCTCTTACTTTGTCTAAATCAAATGAACCTAAATCTACTGAAACTAAAACACTAGTTTCACAAACAACAAATCCTCAAAATAACCTAAATGTGTACATTGAAACAAATGAGGATAAAATTAGATTAGGTCATCCTATTAAGATAAAAGAATTCTCAGACAAACATGTCAGTGTCAAGAAACAATATAGTACAGTCAAAGCCATCATTCCTTTTATGAAATTCATCCGAGAAAGACTCAAAGTGAAGAGAGATGCTGAATTGCCTTTGAAACCAACTGCTGAAAGCATATATGATTGTGAGACTAAGTCTCCTAACAATTCAAGCAAATAAGAAAAGGTTTCAACGAAGACTAAAGGCAAACCTTTAGCATCACCATCATTTAAGGAAAAATAACCAAAGGCTCAAACACCGAAAAAAATTGATCTGAGCTCATCTCTTCAGTCAAAACAAGGAAAAGGTTTTGACATTTTCAACCAAAAGGATGTTGAACAATATGAATCAAAGATAAAAAGGACTCAAAATAAGCAAAGACATCCTTTAAACAAAATGCATAATAGAGTTGTGAAATAATCTACTAAGGTATTTAAGGATGAACTTGCTTCTTCAACCAATACAAAACAATACTCAAAGTCAAAATCAATTAAGAATCAAGAAGTTTCATCATCAAAAACGAAGATCAGACAGATGTACTGTGAAAACTATGACATGTCAAATCATAACACAAATGAGTGTTATTACAAGCAATACTGCTCAATCTGTAACATGAACAACCATTCAAACAAGAATTGTTATTTCAACAAGTATTGTTCAGTAACTGTAAAGATCAAATCTAGAAGTCCACAACAGAATGAAAATACAGATGATGACTTCTACGACAACAGAAAATCAAAGGGGTCAAACAAAATTCAAATAAAAATAGAAAACATTCACAGAATATTTTTTCAACATATAAAACAAAAGTGATTTTTGATAATAAAAAACGTGCCCAATTTCCATCTAGAAATAGCAATAAAAGATTTGACTAATCTTCTGACACATTAGTTGAAATTGAAAAAAAAACACAAGTAGAACCCCACATAAATCAATCAAAGCATCATACTCTAAAGTTCAACCTAGAGGAAAAAACCAAGAAGTTACAGTCCTAGATAGAAACAGGAAACCCAAGACCATCATGGCTTTGGTTCCATATTCTAACTAGTTCTTTTTGCTTGTAGGGTCATCCATACAGGTCCAATAGCTTATGGTATGTGGACAGTCGATGCTCCCGACACATGACAGGAGACAGTTTCCTCCTTCATGATTTCAAGCATATTCAAGGAACTACTATAGCTTTTGGTGAAAATTCATAAGGTGTCAGAATTACTGGTGAAGGATCTGTGATAAACGGATTGCTAAGCTTTGATAGAGTGAACTACTACGAGCAGATGAATTTCAATCTTCTTAGCGTGTCTTAGATCTGTGACAAGAAATACTCCACACACTTCACTATCACTCATTGCTAGATTCTGAAACCAGGATTTTAAATTCCTAACGAATGGGTTGTCTTGAAGACTCTGAGGAAGAATAACACCTATGTCCTGAACCTTAATTCTGCACATCTCAAAGAAGAAACCTGTCTTGTGTCTAAGGCATCATTCGACGAGTCATAACTTTGGCATAGACGCTTGGGACATACAAATTTCAAAAATATGAATACAGTGGTCAAAGGAAACCGTGTAATTGGTCTACATCAGAAAGATTTTCACTTCATTGACCACTGTTCAGTATGTCTCAATGGAAAACAACACAAGTCGTCTCTTAAACCAAAGCTTGTGAACACAAACAATACTCCATTGAAGTTACTACACATGGATCTTTTTGGACCAACTCATGTTATTTGCATTGGAAAGAAACAGTATTGTTTGGTGATCATTGATGATTACTCACGCTTTACATGGGTTTTCTTCTTAGTTCATAATAACGAAGCATCACAGATAATAAAAGACTTTATCACTAAGATTGAAAACCAACTTAGTCATAAAGTAAAATCAATCAGAAGTGATAATGGAACAGAATTCAAAAATGAAGATCTGAGTTCATTTTGTGCAACCAAAGGCATTGTACATCAATTCAGTGTAGCTAGAACTCCTCAATAAAATGGGGTACCTGAAAGGAGAAATAGAAAACTGATTGAAGCAGCACGAACGATGCTAGCAGATGCTAAACTGCCTATTACCTTTTGGGCTGAGGCAGTCAACACAGCCTGCTTTGTACAAAATTAAGCTTTGATAGTCAAAGAAAGCAACAAGACACCTTATGAACTTATTTTTCTAAGAATACCATTCATTGGATTTTTCAAGTCATTTGGTAGTCCTGTAACAATATTAAACACCCGAGATCATTTGGGAAAGTATTCTCCAAAGTCTGATGAGGGATTCTTTGTAGGTTATTCCTCAACTTCAAAGGCATTCAGAGTGTTTAATCCTAGATTGAACATCATTGATGAATCAAACAATGTTCAATTCAATGAACACTCCTTTCCTAAGTCAATTAATGGTCCCGACTGGTTGTTTGATATTGACTCATTTACTAGATCTTTTGATCAGTTCCACTTGTCATATGCAGGTAACCTACAATCAGCTGAATCTTCTAGACAAGTAGAAAGAAGAGATGATTTTCCCATGATTCCTCCTACTTCTGCTGATCAACCAAGATGAAGATGTTCCTTTACAAGCTGATCCTATCAGACAAGCTCCACAACATCAAAGTGTTTCAACTGAGGCTGGTCCTAGTTCTATGCTAACTCCTTCAGATGAACCATCAAATGAAGTGAGGAATCCAGCACCAACTACTGTTCCAGTTGAGACTGAGAGAAATGCAAATGATGATAGTGTTCAAAGTGCAGTAGATGCCTTAGCAGAAACAAATGAAGCCTTTGATTACTTTCATCACTCTCCCACATCACAACCTGAAGGTGCCTCTTACCATGATGATCTGAATGTCTCAACCTTGATGTATCAATTGCTGGTGACTCCATTCCAACCACCAAGATACATAAGGATCATCCAGTGTCAAGCATCATTGGTGAACTAGATGAGCGGGTAACTAGAAGCAAGTCAAGTATTGCAAACATGTGTTTGTTTTCTTGCTTTCTATGTTAGACAGTACCCAATAACATAAAAGAGGCTCTTTAAGACAACAGCTGGATCGAGGCAATATAGGAAGTGTTGCTCCAGTTCAAGAAACAAGATGTATGGGAACTCGTAGATCTTCCAGAAGGTCAATACCCTTCTGATACTACACGGCTATACAGAAACAAGACTGATGATAGGGCATAGTCATCAGAAACAAAGCAAGATTAGTGTCACATGGCTAGACTCAAGAAGAAGGAATAGCTTATGATGAAGTGTTTGCTCCTCTAGCAAGATTAGAAGCTATTAGAATTTTCCTTGCGTACTCTTCATCCATGGAATTCACAGTGTATGACAAGGATAGGAAGTGTGCTTTTCTTTTTGGCAAGTTCGCTGAAGAAGTCTATGTGAGTTAACTCCAGGCTTTAAAGACCTATATTTCTCTCACATGGTATACAAGCTTGACAAAGCTTTGTATGGTCTACATCAAGCCCCACGAAAGTGGTATGAGACTCTATCATCTTTTCTGCTCACACATGTCTACGAAAGAGGAAAGATTGATCAGACTCTCTTCAGAAAGAGAAAAGGAAAAGACATGCAGCTAGTCCAGATTTATATGGTTGATATCATTTTTGGCTCAACAAAAAACAACTCTGTAAAGTGTTTGAAAATCTCATGCATTCCAAGTTCTAAATGACAGCAATAGGAGAACTCACTTTCTTCTTAGGGGTGCAAGTACAACAAACAACAGATGGAATCTTCATCAATCAATCAAAATATGTGGAAACCATGTAGAAGAAGTTTCATTTTGTAGATAGTCAATCTATTAGAACCCCTGTTGATACCAAGATGAAGATAGGTCCAGATCTAGATGGAAAATCAGTGGATCACACTCATTACAGATCTATGATTAGATCACTCATGTATCGAACAGCTAGTAGACCTGACATTATGTTTGGTGTATGTGTTTTATTCCAAGTATCAAGCAGATCCAAAGGAATCTCATGTGAATGTGGTCAAGAGAATTTTCAGATATCTCAAGGGAAAACCTGCACTTGGATTATGGTATCTAAAGGAAGGAGATCTCAATCTCTATGCATACACAGACAGTGATTATGGAGGATGCAACTTCAATAGGAAGTCCATATCTGGCGGTTGTCAATTTCTTGGTCCCAAACTGGTCTCCTGGCAGTGCAAAAAGCATACAAATATGTCTGTTTCAATAGCAGAAGCTGAGTACATTGCAGTATTAACTTGTTGTTCTCAAAACCTCTGGATTCAAAACTAGATGCTTGATTATGGTTTTAACTTCTTGCACATACCAATTCATATTGACAACACAACAGCAATGTTCATAACAAATAATCCAGTTCAACACTCAAAAACTAAACATATTGAAATTAGATATCACTTTTTGAGAGATTATGCTGGAAAAAGGGTTAATCAAATTGATACAGGTTCACACTAATAATCAATTAGTTGATTTATTCACTAAGGCATTTGATCCAAGTAGATTTGAATTCTTAGTTCAATCAATTGGCATGATTAACCTTGAGTAAAAACCAAAATCAATAAAAACATTGAAAAAATTCATAAAAAATACAAAAAGAATTCATCTTGCAGAAGTATATGTTTTATACTAAGGAAATGATATAATTACAGTCGTTATATCATTCACTGTGCTTATTTATAAATCTCAAATGACTGACATGACTTATCTGATATGTGGTTAGGCTCAACTTGGAAAAGAAAACACATGCAGTGATGAACTAAAGCTTATATTCAACTGTGAAGCTTTCATCTCAAAGTGTGTGTAAGTATTAGCTTATCCAAATGTGTGTGTAGCAACCTAAACACACCAGGTAATGATGTCATATGAATCTCTTTTACTCACATCAGTTTTTCCTTTGTTTTGCTGAGCAAAGACCTAGAAAAACAAGCACATAGTGCTGATGTCATGATCCATCAAGATTCCCAATGAGGAACACATCCAACTTGGATGAAACAATAGAATAAAATACATTCCAAGTGAATGAAACAAAAGAATCCTAAGAGAGATCACCTTCCAAAGTGAAGTTAAAAGAATCCCAATATGGATCAAATAGATAAAAGGATCAAAACAAAAGAATCCCAATGAGGATCAAGCAAAAAGAGATTTCATATTTTAAGTGACCTGGTCAAGTAAGCTGTTAAAGTTCTACCATACATTGCATGCAGATGGTTGACCTTACCTTGCTTTTGAGTGTGAGATGCATGTTGAATACCCAATCAACACAAAACATTATAAGATCACTGGCATTAAAATATTAACCAAGTATGAGTTTAAGTGGACAAACAAACCTTCAATCAATATGTTCATGACCATGTCTGTTTGATTAACAATTTCTTGCACTTGTGACAAGTAAGATTCATATGATCCCAAGAAAGGTATATATCTACTTCATATACAGATAAGGAAACAAAAATCATAAAAATATTTTCTCTTTAAAATTTTAACAAATCTTTAAAGTTTCTATCCCTTATGGATATAAACTTTAGGGGGAGTAATTAAAATTTTGATTGTTTTGTATAGTAGTTTCCATTCTTAAAAAATATAAAAATAAAAAATAAGTACAAAAATCAAAAAACTGGTTGTGTTGATGCAGAGGTTATACCATAGTAACTCAGTTTTTGTAGACATCTTGAAGCATAAAAGTCCAAGATCAGTCAACACTGGGAAACTTGTATCACATCTGATGAACAAGTCAATGCAAGCAAGAATTGACAGCCCAATCAACATTCAAAAATTCATAAAAAAAGCAAAAGACCCATCTTCATAACAATCAAAAGCAAAAGACAGTTTCTTAAAGATCAAGCATCAAAGCAAAAACAACGACAACAGAAACATTAATATTTGACAAGTTCAAAACTTAATGCTGGTAAGAGCATTGGTTAATACGGGTGAAGGTAAGCCAAGCACATAACCAATGCGGGTAATAGTTTTGATTCATGAAAACACAAGTCAAAGTAATGCGGGTAAGTTAACTCTACCGCATTAGTCTCACTACAAATATCTATAACAATTTTCAAGTATGAAAACTAATGCGGACAAAGTTGTCTATCCGTAATTGTTTTTCTCAGCCGCATTTCCCAAATATGGTTGAAATCAATACTTAAACTTGGTTGTGTATTTGTATCATCACAAATTAGAAGTGTGCTCACACTCTTCTGTCATCATGTTTGAAGTTGAATAAATGCGGACAACTTGATTGTTCATCCGTATTTGTTGAAGTAAATACGGAACGACAAAGGTTCTTCAGCATTTGCTACAGTGTACAAATGCTAAGACAAAGTTACAACATTCGCATTTGCTACAATGCAAAAACATATGTAAACTTAAAACATTTGCATTTGCTACAGTGTTCCAAGTGTCTGAACTTAGAATTTCCGCATTTGCTATAGTATACAAATGCTAACAGATTTTACTCTTCCGTATTTGTTACAGTAAACAAATGCTGACTATTTTAATCTTCTTTATTTGCTACAGTAGTCGACCGCACTTGTTTTAACACTTGTATAATTTGAATTGATAGACATTACCAAGTTTAATGACACAAATGATCATGAAAATTAACACAAACAAGTGATTTTCAAAACCCTAAGATTGTCGTATGAACAGGGGATCATCAAAACTAAAAAATGTTGACTTCAAACCTTATGTTTGAATGTAAAAAGGGGTTTTTAAACAGAAAATCAATATCAAAATAAAAGATAATTCACAATAAAAATGTTCATACATTGCAAAATCAAGTTAGGTCAAATTTCTATGAAACGATACCCTTGATTCTTCAATTTTGACCAAACAAAGTCAAAGTTTAAATAATCAGCTTGATTTCACCAGTGTAATTGATGATTTACTGTCAAAAACTAACTCACATGCATCTTGTGCAGAAGCTAATGGCAAATCTCACTTGGAGAAGGTCCATAAGATTAGTAGATTTCTTGACCGTGAAGTCCCTAAAGTAGAAGGACTCAAACACATCATCCGATTCATATCTACTACTAGGGTTGCTCAAGCTATCATAGTGAGACCTGTCATTTATGAGAACTTCATAAGATCATTTTGGAGTACAGCTGAAGTTCTAGAGATTGATGGCGTCAAGACTCTATCTGGTAGAATTTCTGCTGATCACACCCTTTCCATCACTGAACAAACTGTGAGACAGTGTCTAATGTTTATTGATGATGCTAACACTCCTCAAGAACTAGAAGATAAGGAAATCATGACCTTCATTGTCAACATTGGTTATGAAGGAAGATATGAAGGAAAGCAGATTATCAAAGGGTTAGTAGATCTATAGTGGAGATTCGTGATACATCTATTCCAGCACTGTCTGTCCAAAAGAAAGATAGGATGGAATGATATCCCTGTGACTACATCTTCTGCTATTTGTGCTCTATGCACTAACAGACCATTCAACATGTCTTCTTATGTATTCAATGGCCCGGTGTCAAACATTCAAGAAGGAAGAAGACATACGTTCCTTATGTATCCAAGATTCCTACAATGCCTAATTAATGAAGCACTCCCACAACTGACACCTGTAGGACCTGTAATGGACATTCCCCATTACAATGCCAAGTTCTACAACTACATAAAGAAGAGGGATCATAGGAACTTTTATAGTGGGACCTTCTTTTCATACTTCCTTGGATGTTACAGCAGATAAATCAAGAAGAAGAAGCTCCAACAGATGAGCCCCCACATAAGGAAGAAGAATAAGCTGCTCATGATCAATAACATATTGATGAGGATGCTGAAGATGAAATACAAGAACAAAGGCCTTTATCACCACATGTTGATATAGGTGGTGAATACAGGACCTTCTGTTCAAGA
>BJCN01322340.1:0-13891 GCA_018326445.1 Flaveria brownii
CTCAAACCCCACCATAATGGAGTTGGGTATTGCAGTCATGAGAATAGTCATTGCATTGTTGTGAATGTCCATCCTCTTCCTGTCTTCATTAGAGTAATCTTCAACGGCTTTCTCTATCATGGCACCGTTTCCTCCGGGTGCAGCCACCTTGGGTTTATACGGGCCATTGATAATAGACTGTCACATCTTGCTATCTTGATATCTGATGAAGCCTTCATTGCGTCTGCTCCATGACCTAAAGTTTTCAGGGGTGATGATGGGTGCTTTAGTCATCGTCCCCATTTCTACTTCAGACTTATTGAGGACCATTTAGAGTGTGGTGTAATGAGGAGTGAAAAACAGATTGATTAGGATGGTAAGATCTCACAATCAAGATCCTAAGAATCTCTGATACCAATTACAGGATCGGTTTTATCAATAAGACTTGGTTTTTCTCTCAAACTCACTTATACTACACTCAGATTAGATGAATCAGAGTCTTTTCTAAGAGCTGATAATAATATACTAAGTAACAAAGAACACAAAGATATAATTTTCAAGGCACTTGTATATATTACTTCTCAACTCAAAGTGTTATAAGACTCTTACAAGCTTATCCTTATGAGTTACAATGAGAAACTATATATACTACTATCTACAGTCGGTTATACTTTGATACCAGCTGGGAACCTATGACTAAAGCATATACTACAATGCTAGAGTTAAGGTATCTTAGATAAAGTATTATCTAAGATATGTCAGTCATGACATGTCCATGACTTACCTTTTGTTACTAACTAAAGTTAGTAACTGTACTAACTAATAAAGGTGAACAGTGCAATAAAGTATGGTCAACTACATGGCTTTTGAGAAAACACTATGCAGTATATCAGAGGTCTGCAGTAGAGTGTCAGGAGGACCATACTTGTGTCCACTGGTTCATAGTAGTGTCTTTAAAGGTTAGTTGGCTTCGGAAGAACAAGTTCTTCCGAAGCCACCTATACTTCAGAATAGGCTACTTCTTCCGATGCTTGAGGACTTCTTCTTTTCTTCATACTTCGGAAGTTGTCTTCTGATCTTTTCTTCTAAGTCTTGATCTTCGAAAGTGAATACTTTGTTTCCGGAAGAAGAGTGTCTCTTCGGAAGTGAATATTACACTTTCCTCGGAAGAACTCTTTTTCCTTCGGAAGTTCCACACTTAGCTTCGGAAGACCTTTATTAGTTGCACGAAAATAGTTTAAGTGATTGGGTTTTGGTTGCACCAGCCTTCTTCTTTATCCAACAAAAAGTACATTCCCCCATGCTGATCACATTGTTTTTCAACTACTTAAGGTTCAATGTCATTAGTTTCTCTTTGTAAATTATTTTTAAAAGGGAACTACTTCTTCTTTTGATAGCCTCAAAATCTTAAACCATATATTATTCTTTATAACAACTTCATATTTTCTTATTATTTTATATTTTCTTGAATCTTTGTCACAAGGCCATTTAATAATTTTATGTTCATTTCATGCAATACTTTGCATTTAAGAACTGATTTAGTGAGTAGTTAGATCATTAGCACCAAAAGCATATCTAGAAAATTTCTTCTCATCATAGTCACATATTGAAATGAGGAAAGCCTATAAAAGGGTGAGGGCACCCCCTTTTTCCCACCCTTATGTGAAAACTGTTACTACTATTCTAGAAAGAGACAAGAAGCTATAGAGAGAAAGCAATAAGAGGTGGTGTTTAAGTTATGTATTTCGAGCCTTTGATTCATTTATATAATAGGGAATGACTAATTATAAGTGTAGCTTTTTGGATCAAGAAGCTTTCTGGAAGGGTTTTGTTATGGGTTGTCTCCAATGATGAGTTCTAACCCCTTTTTATATAAGTTTTTCATATTTTAGGGATGTTATGAATACTACTATATTTATATATACTTAATATGACGATGTTGATTGATCTGGTCACAATATGGATGAATTTGCTAATATTAAGTCGATGTGTTGTTTGAGCTGTAGTGTTTTCGAATGTAAACCGGTATATTATCACGCAATGAAAGGTTCTCGTGTGAAATAGGTGACCTAGGCTACAAGGGTTTTGAATTATATGTTGGTCTCGCGTGATAATGTGGTTCTCGCATGATATGATGTTCTCGCGCTATATGATATTTCGCATATGACGATGTTTTCATGTTGTGTGATGTTCTTGCGCACCTATATGTTCTAGCTTAGTCTTAGAGCTCTCGCATGATTAGACTTTGTTAAGTAAATTACCTTTAACCAAGTGTTATTCTAAGTGTTATCTTATATTTTTTGATCTATTTTCGTAATTTTAAAAGTTATATGAAAACTTTACTTGGAATGTTTACATACTATTATAAGTAGAGTATTATATAATTAAGGTGAAATGTAACGTAAATGTAAAGTGAAACGTAATATATGAATGAATACCTTGCAAGTAAAATGTATGAAGGTTCATAACCTAATGAGGGGTTATTAGCTCAACTGTGTGCGGCTTAATTACCTATGAGGATGCATACAAAGGTCTAATCCTTGTGATTGACTATGGATGAATAAAGCTTTACAACCAATATGTTGTTAGCTTAACTGTAGGTGGCTTTAATAGCCCAGAAGGATACCCACAGGAGGTATGGTCTTTATGATCAACCATGAATGGAATGAGATCTTTCTCGCTTGGCCTTAAGATTATGATCAGTCTCGTGATTTATGTTGGGGGTCTACCATATGACATTGATTTGTTACAATGAAAGATAATGATTAAAAGAATGAATAAAATGAATGAAATGAGCATAATAATATGTATGTATTAATGTGTGATCACGTATGGAAACTTAAAACTTTTAAAGAACAGAAAGTTTATTTTATTATAAACTAGAACTCACGCAACATTGTTTACTTTGTATGCATAATAATTGACAGTAACCATTGATGTGTTAATGCAATTGAATAATATTTTACATCCAAAGTTTTGAATCGATATTTATAAGATTACCATTTGGATGTGTTAATGCAATTGAATAATATTTTACAACAAGTTTTATCTAATGCTAAAGTATGATTATGTTGCAAATGTTACGTTTATAAATGTTTTATACTATGAATGACCAGCTATAAGCGCTATGTGATCTAGGCCTTACACAAAACTTGAGAAAATCTTCTACTTTCTTCATGTTCTTCACCATGAGTTTGTATCGCTCAACATTAGATAGTTAGATAGTTGAAATTGTTCAATGGTCACAGTAATAGTATTAACAAGCAAAGGTAGTGATAGATTATCAATAATGGATTGTAAAAAGATAGGTGGCATTGATTCTTGTTCTTTCTTCTTAACAGTCATTTATATTCAAACTTTTGGTTGTCTAAGACGATGAATTTGTTTATGAACCTTTCTTCATGCATTGTAAATGTCCTATTTATATTAACTTGGACATTAAACAAAACTTGTTTTAGTTCTTCAATTTTTATTATGTTCTTCGACACTTTGGCTTCTTTATATATGATTTTTCCTTTATTAATGTTTTTAACACTAGCTCTGTTTATTTTAGCCAATTCTTATGCACCTTTTTCTCATCTCCCTTTTATGTTTAAAATGCTTTAAGTGTTCATCCATTTTGTTGTTTTTTTGGCTCACTTATTTTCTCAAAGCTAATAATTCTTCTTGATATTCAATTGCCAACCATTACTAATTCTTTGTCTTCATTTCCTTGAACTTTAGTACATTAAGAGCTTCTTGTTCTCTTTACTTTCACAAAGGATCAAATTTAACTAAGGATCCTTGAAATATTACGTACTAAGTGAGATGGTTAGTTTAATTCTCACTTGATTTAAAGGATGTCTTCTTAGGATTCGTTTCACCACATCATCATGATCATTAATATACACTCTTCCCGTCTTATTAACTTGTAGGAAGTTTGAGTAAGAGGAATATTTACGGTGAATGATACAATGATTGGAGAAAGAGAAACAACACTAACTGATGTAGGTAAGAATTAGCGCTAGCTGAAGTTTTCACTAATGGCTCAATGTACTACGAAGATGATTCTTTAGTGGATGAGTTTTCAATAATGGCTAAGAAAGAGCACCTGAGACATCATCACATGTTCTTTTAGTTTAGGATGATCAAAAGAGTGTAGGTTGGGTGCATGCTCAAGGTGAATGAGAGTAGTTTATTATTTTTCCAGTTTCTCTTAGGCCTCTTTCCTAGCTATTTGTACTCTTAACACTCTTTCTACACTTATTTTTTAAGCTAATACTTATAAGCTACATTGTGTCAGTTTTGAGTACTTAAAATAAATAAAAAATAATTATAGTAAATGATAAATAATTTGTACATCAAAACTCTATTCCCACTATCATCAAAATAATACTTCATATTATTTTCTGTTCACCTGATAACTATTTTTCCATTAACAAGTCATTGTGAAGATTAAAATAGTACAAAAAAGTATCCAGTTGTGTATGATTATAAAATAACGTATGAATATAGATGCTATATTTCTAGAACAATTTAACTTTAATGACATTCTTTTGTTGTAAAAAAAATTTCAAAACAAGACTAAGATTAGTTAAAATTCTTCTTATTTATTTATTATTATTATACAAAGATGGATGCATCCAAAAGTTTATATATATATAGAGATGAAGCAAGTTGATGAAATGTTAGGGGGTTAGTGGGGAAACGGTGGCTGGGGCCTAATATATAACGTGGGTGGTACTTCACATGCATGTGGACTAATAGTCATGCTAACATGTTATCACTTGGAGTTACTCTCTTGTAATTGAACCTTTCATTGTCGATCATGCAAGTGCTATGAATTTGAAAGCGGGTGCCACCTACACTCGTTCGAATCTAGCTATCTTTGATTGAATCTGTCAATTCGCGATAAACATGGCGTTTGTTTGATCTAACATTATCTTGTTTTAAAGTATTTACAATTTACTAATAGAAAGAGTGGAACTTGATTAAGAGTATGGTTGTTAGTTACAATGTAATCTAGTTGTCACGGATTCAAGTTGCTAAATAATATTTTGTGAAAGTATATAAAAAATAATGTTTACATTAATTAGACTCAGTCAACTACCCCTCACCTTATGTACCTACGCGTATGCATTAGTTGGTAAAATAAAATAGTAATATTTGTTTTATTCTCTATCTTTTATGATAGAGAAATTACCAAAAGAACAATTATTTACAACTAATAATACTTTTTAATTTTAATCTTTACTAATTACACTAAACAATAATTATATGCTTAGTTTGTTTCATATTTGGTCGTTTAATGTAACTGACATTAGTTTACACTGTTAAATTAGATCACATGACAGAATGTAATTTCATCTCCTTCTGATCTTTTTGTTTGTGTACCTGATTAAACACTTCACAACCTGCTATTGCTGACAATGTGGACCCTCAATTTGTTATCCCCTACGTGTGTGACTTGATATGTTAGATTTCATGCATATTCCACAATCTAGTGATGATTCCAATATCAACGAGAAAAATCAATCCAACCACATATCAAATATCTTTTTATTTGTAATGTCTCCTCTTCACTTGCATCTAATTTTGCTTCAAGTTTGTTCTTTGCAGTATCATGATTTTCTTTGATCTTGTTAGACCTGATGTGATCTCCAGATACCTATGATACAATTATGGGTTATACCATCTAAAGAATTTACATGTGGAGCTCTAACTACATATAAAATAAAATAAAAAATAAACAAATTTGGGAAGATCATGAAGGACATGGAGTAAAAGACTAAAGTGGGATGGTATAAGTAAATAAAGCTACAAAATACCAAAGTCAAGAATAGAACTCTCGACGAAAATATATGACCCGAGGATAAAAATAAAATCCTCGACAAGAATAGAATGATATCTCTTGCAGAGAAGAATATAATATTAAACATGGACTACGAGGGTCCAAAAGGTTCGTATCATTATTGCTGGTTTACCACACTCGCAAAAGACCAACCCGAACTAGAGTGATTTTGGATAGATAGCTTGGTGCGAAGATTGTCACCTACCAAGAGGAGATGAAATTATACATCTACGTACTCTTATAAAACTTAGTGATGCAAACTAATAGTAGTTAGACTAAAAAATAAAACAAACCAGATAAATAAAGATGGTCAAGTGTGATAAGTAAAAATAAGGGTTAACAAGTAACATTACTTACAATGATATATGTTTTTTTCTATAATTAATTCTTTACAATATCTATCTATCTATCTAATACGGTAAATGAATAACTAAAATGGCACGTGACACAATTAAGCCTTCTTATATATATTTTCTCGTTGTTCTCTTCTATTAAATTTTGATTTTTAGTACTAATGGTATTGCTATTTTCAATTTAAAGAATTTTTTTTAATAAATTACTAAGTTTTTAATTAAAAAACATAATTTAAAAAAAATAATTAAATACTAGGTTTCTAAACAATGAACTCTTTACAAAAATGATGTTTTATACAAAATAGTTTTTAAATGAAATACTGTTAAAAATATTCTTTTTAATTAAACAAAAGTGTTTTGTTAAATGATATTATTGTTTTATTACCTAAAATAGTTACTTATATGTATTTGTAATCATATCTTATCTCAAAGTTGTTTTGTAATCTTTAAATTCCCATTACCTATTATTTATTTTATTTATTAAACTTGTATAGTATATGGGGTACTAGACTTATCTTATAACTCTTTCGAGATTTTTTAGTCCTTTTACAAACGAACATTTTTTCTTATAACTTTTTATTAATTTCAAAATTTACAAGTGTTAATATTTTTTATTTTACCCGCTACGTGCATCTTGCCTAACTCTTTAAACTTTTGTACAAAACATATTAATTAGTTGTTTCATTTAATTATATGTTCTATATTAGTACTATTGTCAATTTTGATAGATTTTTTAAGAACATGACCTTGTGCTCGATCACTACATAAAAAAATGGATCCACCATCTACTCCCACCTTGAAACATTACGTACCTACCACCACAAACACCACCAAATCCAATTGATCTAAGACCATAAACTATCAAACCCAACCATCAGTCATCAAACTAAATCAAATCCAAAAAAATCAAACACATGAACCTTGGTTAGTAATGTCACAAAATAGTAAAATTACTCTTGAAAAATAGGTGAAAACAAGTTGTTCATCAACTTTCTACATAAATATTTACGTGTAATTGTTATTAATATAATTATTTATTCTAATATATAATATATTTGTTTGTATAGAGATGTAATTTTACTAGCTTATATGTTTGAAGCAAAACTTACAAAACAGTGCAAGATATTTAATTAGGGTAGAGTAGAAAATTAATAAAATTTTTAATACACTTTAGACGTAATATGGTAAATTTATTCATTAAATTTTATAAATCTTGACACTTTTCCCTTGACTCTTTTATTTATATAATAGACATTATTAATAATTATTTAATATTATGATATTATTTAATTAACTTTATTAAATTTTATTTTATTTATGATACTATAAATTGATATTTAAATTTATATTTACTAATTATATTTTTATAACTAAAGACTATTCAAATTTAGTATTATTTTTATTTAAATATTTAAGTATATAACTAATATGTATCTTCATATTTATAATAACAATAATATTAATATTATTTTAAGGGCATATTGTGAGTTTAATAATTTTAATATTTATTTATATCTTTTATAATAAAAGTAAAAGGAGGATAAAATGTAAATTTTACATATGAATTAAGATATCTATATGAAAGGTAATGCTTAAGTTTTAAAAAATTAACCATTTTATTCCATTTATACCCTTACTATAAAGTATAACATATTATACTTATAATATAAATGGTAAAGCATATACACGTGGCTAAACAGAACCAAAATTCACTTTCATTGCCATTCGTTCATTGCGATTGAGTATTGATCCCCTTCTTCTTTCTCTTCCCGGCTGCCTTCGGTGATCATCATGTTGAATTATGCTGCAAATTCTTCACTTAATTTTTAGAATTATTGACTTACAACATCATTGTACTTTTGTCTTCCTATTGCACCCTCAACACCTCATGTCTCTCCGTATCATTAACATCATAATCATCGCACGCCTCAACCATCACCGGTTACACCCCCATTTTATCTCCATGTGTTCGGTGATTATATACTGATTCACTCCCGTCCACCATCGCCGCTTTCTTTTTCGACATAAATAACATTTGCAACAAATCTCCAAAGATTTCACTGCCCTGTTGCTTTGTTCCAACCACCCTCGAATCAGGCCAACTTTGATTTGTATTTTAATGTTTTACTTTTCTTGTTATTTGGTTTTATTCAATTTATTGCCTAATTTGCTGTCATTTGAAGTGTAAAACCATTAAGGTCAAAATTTTTATTAGGTTTGAACTTGGAGTTCGTCTGTTTCGAGCTATGAGCATATTTTATAAGCAAATGTTTTCTTTTGTTGTTGTAGTTAAGTCATATATGGAAAAATGAAGACAAGTAAATATGCATGTTTACATCAAATATTCATTTAACTTTTAGGGATGGTTGGTTAGTCATAAGATAGAATGCTTTTGAAGAGTTTATAAACTAGGAAAAAAGAGCAAAACATGGTATAAATCTTACATATTTTTAACAAGTAAACAAATAAATACGTATTTATCCATTGTATGAAACTCTAACCAACATTTATAAAACGAAACCCCCCTAAAATCTAGGTTATAAGTGATTTTCGACCACAAATATCACTCATGTTTTCACTAATCTTGTTGGAATAATATAGTTGTTAGTATAGTTGTCTTAAAAACTTTTGTGGTATAAGTAATTGTATTATTTCATTCTATTTTTTCAATAATTATATTTTGATCTTTTAATTTACGTCATAATGCCCCGAGCCGATACTAACTAAAATAGAATTCCCAACAAATCACGCAACAGCCATACCACCGTGACGTGGGGGCATTTCCACTAGTTAGTTACTATGTTTGTGTTTTAACATATGAGCGCTTTGAAAAGAAGCTACATTTTTTACAACACACCTAAGATTTTAAAATTACAAATGTGAGTTTTTGCAATTCAGGAGAAGCGTGTCAATTTATATCATTGCAAGTCAATTCAAGCAACATCTTTTTCAACAAGTTCTATTGGTTGAGGAAGATTTCAATTTAATCGTTGCTCATATCACAAAATTACAAGGAAAGTGAATCAATATATTATTATGCTAACTACAAGAGAGATAAAGAAGTCGCTATGCTTAAGGAGGTTTTATACAACTACTATCCCTAGAATTTGTAGCAAGAAACTCACATGGTCTATATGATTTCATTTCACAAATACAAGAAGAGATTGATCAAGTGTATCATGAACGCACTAGTCATGGATATTACTCAAACAAATATGGAAGTTGTGTGTGAACTTATCGAAGCATTATAAGAGATGGATGAAGTACAACTTTAAAAGATGAAAAAACTCAAATTAGGTGCACGTGAAGAATTGGCTACAACTGTTGTTTGTCAACCAAAAGTCAATGTTGAAACCCAAGGTGACTCTAAAGTAAATACCGAGATCGATCGCCAAGCAGCTATCAAAAGCTGAGAAAATGTATGCCTTCGTCGGTGAACCCATCTTAGATGGTTGGAATAAGCTTTCGAAAGACAGGCTTTGCTGAAGTTCTTGTGGTATTAGAAGTTGAACCCATACTTAAACCTTTAAAAGTCCAAAAGCAATATCCAAAATGGAATATTACGAAGCACCGGAAGCTGGAGCTTCAAAGTGTAACCTTTTGATGTCTCAAAAGACATAGGAAAAAAGGATCATCACTATAGAATAAAGAGAATTGGGTAAGAAAATGGAAGAAAAGAAAACGAATTTGATGAAAATTAGCTAAGATTATACTAAAAGAATAGTAAAAGCTAAAAGAAAAAGAACATGGGCTATCAAGCTCAAAACTAATGTTGCCATCTCACAAGAAATAAAGTTTCTCTTCTTCAAGGCTCTTCATCAGCTCCTACTTCTGCTCCACCTCAAACTAATCCTACTCAAACAACCTCAACTACTAAAGCTCGTGTGCCTCCTATAGTTCAAATGATTAGTATAAATCCTGACAAGGATCATGAAAAGTTATCTATGTCTGCTGTATGCGGAAGCAAAAGATAACAATTGAACATGTTGATTCACCAAGAATACCAGGAACAACTTTTATAACTATCGTTGTTCATGAAAAATACTAACAATCAGGATTTTCACATACTAACATACACTTTGATTAGAGATAAAAAGTATTTTTCAATAGAGATAAAGAATATTTTTCATAAACTTTAAATTGATATTCTTTCATTGTTTATATAAATATAAAAAGAAAATCAAAAGTCAAATGGGGAACAAAATATAAAGGGGTAAAAACTGGGCAAAAAATAAAGTCAAACAAAATTTAAAAATAAGATAAAAAGTAAAATAACTCATAAACTTAAACCATTTTTGGGCTGAAGCGATGACCCAAACCGCCTACGGTTGTTTTCACAAACATGCTCCTCGGTTCAACGGTTGCGGGCCCAAAACAGACATTTCTAGTTCTAGTTAGAACATTTGAACAAACGATCTTCGGCCTCTGAAAATAAGATAGCTTGCTCCTCCACACTTAAGTTCGTACCAATGTCTCTATTCTTAGAATCCTAGAGTTAGATGTACTATACTAGGCTCTGTGTAAAGTAAAGAAGAAAGTAGTAGAGGTTATTTTGGAGGAACTTTAAAAGAAGTCGATGCAAGAAATAAGAAAAAAACCATAAAGAACGACGAGAAAATAAAGAAATGTGAGAAGGAATGAGGATAAAGAACATGATATGATAGGTTTTCAGGATAAAGAGTTGTTCATGTGAGGTTCTTAAATTCAGAAATTCACAT
Source organism: Flaveria brownii (assembly GCA_018326445.1). NCBI lineage: Eukaryota > Viridiplantae > Streptophyta > Magnoliopsida > Asterales > Asteraceae > Flaveria > Flaveria brownii. The sequence goes on from BJCN01322340.1 coordinate 10,881, forward strand.
TAGAGAAATTAAGAATAAGCTACCGGGAGGCAAGCTTCTTATTCTTGAAGAAAACAAACAAGAGTGGGAGACACAATTCAAAACATCAAAACGAAGCTCTACGTGAAAGTGTCAATTCATGTTCTCATTTAAGATTTTGTCTCGCCCTAAAGATCAGAAAGTCATTGAACAAAAGAAGACTATAAAAAAAGAAGGTTAAAGTGATTGATCCAACTATTGAAGAGAAGATGATAAAATATTCAAAGCTTAAAGCCCATGGATTTAGGTAAGATATGGAAGAGTATGTAGTTATTAGAGAAAATATCACTATAAAGTAGCTAGAAGAGTGGCATATGATTTAAATAAAATGGTATGCTTGAATAAATTTGAGCTAGAAGACATCTCCAGCTTAAGATTGACAAATCTAAGCAACGCTGGTTAAGCTTATAAAGTGGAGAAGGTTTGAAAAATAATTTATAATAAACATATACATTAATCAAAATATGTTCAACACTTTAGAAAGAGAGAGCAATATAATAATCCAAACTATCTAGTCTATGGTTGAACCAACATCACCGTCACAACCTTCAACATAATGAATGAAATGTGCCAGCTCCTAAAATTCCTAGTATATAGTTTAACCAAAAAAACTTACCCTATAAGCCTCCCACTCAAGTATAGTTAAACCCGTAACAGAGCCTTCATCACTAACCCAAGTGACCCAAACTCTATTGCTGACAAGTTAAATAGGGGACTTCAGTGAGATCATGATGAAATCAATTGTAATGAACTGATAGAGGAATAAAAAGTTGAAATCATTTAGTGAGGATTTAAGGATAAAGGAGATCATTTCTTTATAGAATGAATGGTTGGTAGATCAAGGGTTTGTAATACAAAGCAATGGTGTATGCCTGATCATGATGTTTGATAAAGAAAATAATGAAGATATTAAAGGCAATAATTATGTTTAGGGGATGATATTAGATTAAATAAGATTAACAAGAGAATATTCGATTTTGAAATGGATGCTAAAGCCTTGGATGAAGCTTACGGTTCACTGCCCAAGCATTACAATAGACAATAGCTATGATTAAAGAATGGTATTAGATATGTAATCATTAATTATTGTACTTATATTTATGTCCATGTGACATTATTTAGTATTAGGATTAGTATAACGATAAGTGGCTGATCAAGGGGTTCAAACAACAATAACTTATGTTGTTTGATCGGTTAGAATATCACAGGTACTGACTGCCATATAACTGCCACAATAGATAGGTATTCATAGATGTAATCCTACACTTAACTCAGTACCAACATATTAGACTATATCTCTATTCAATATCCAATTAAGGATGTAGACTGCTTGAGTGTAGCAGCTAGCCCTCTAGTTACCACCAAAATCAGTCGTAAACTACACTTTTCCTCTTAATAACCACTAATAGATATGGACCGTCAATGTTTATCACGGTCATCACCATCATCCCAAATGGTAATCCCCACAACAATAGTTAACCTGAAACACCTTTTTGTCTTTATTTTCTACTATTAAGTAGTCACTAAGTGGCGACTCCAGCTTTTCTATCACGCACATCATCCCTCCACCAACTAACAACCCTGTTTGTAGAGGTTGCCTTCAATCTTCAAGTGCACTTCACACTATATGACCTCTATGCTCTGATACCAAATGTTGCTTCTGTTGGTACACATATCCCCAGTTCTAGTCTAGTAATCTTAAATGTAATAGACTTTCATCTTGTAACACATATGTAATGTTGAATCAATGTAATGAAAAACTCTTGAGTGAATGTTTGATTGATTGTTTAATGTCATATCTATTAATGTTGTTTGTTATTACACGTATATATGAACATGTTATATAGGTTTAGAGTTGTTAGACATGTTCTGAATCGTTTAAAGTTCAAGAATGTGTTTAACTAAGTATTCTGATTCAGTCGCACGACTGGACCATGCGAATGGGCCAATTGCACGACTGAACAAGGTGATTGAATCAATCGCACGATTGAGTCATAAGACTGACTCAGTCGTACGAATGGTTCAGCCGTATGACTCAGTCGCACGACTGAGCCCGTCGCTTTGCTCAGTCGTACGAATGAGAGCTGTAACCTATAAATACCACTTAATTCGTGGAAAAACTGAGACTTCGAGAATTATTAACTCTAGCCATTCCTGTTCGTCCAGAGAGTCCCTTCCAACTTCATATAGCGTTTCTGATCGATTCTAATCAATTCTTAACGTATTCTCATCGTTAGTTTTAATCGGATTAACGTTCTCCCTGATTGGATCGCCAATCAAAAAGGATTCCGCACTATTTGATTTGGTTTCACGTTTGAATCAGTTAGTACTCCGTCCGTACACGGTCCTAACAAGTGGTATCAAATCTTTGGCTCTTGATTCTTCGTGGATTCAATCTTGTTTTTGAAAAAATCAACGTTTTTAAGCTAAAAGATCCTTTCGTTCTGCTCAAAATCAAGTTTTTACGTATGCATGTTCTGAAAATTGAATCTTTTTCGCGTTGCAGCCGGCTAGGGTGTGAAAAACTGCGTTTTAGGTCAAAGTGTGTGAGAAATCTCGATTTCAGCAGTCTCAGTCGCACGATTATCTCAATCACAGGACTGAACTTCAATCTTCCAGTCCAATCGTACGACTGATCTCAATCGGTCGTTCAATTGCACGATTGACTCAGTTTATCTGTCCAGTCGCACGATTATTTCAATCGCACGACTGAACTTCAATCGTCCAGTCCAATCGTACGATTGATCTCGATCGGTCGTTCAATCGCACGATTGACTCAGTGTAAGGCCCCGTTCCCGGGCACCTCACAATTGGTCATTCATCGCGCATAAAACATTTTAAGATGTACATTAAGTTTGCAGCAGAATTTAAAAACTTTCATTAATAACTAAAAACATGTCATTTCATAACATTACAATATTCATTTTCATCTCAAAATATATTGACATGTTAAAATATGGATGCCAGCCTCAAAATCACTGAGTAGTCGCCCC
>BJCN01322347.1:6725-19363 GCA_018326445.1 Flaveria brownii
ACTTCTTTTTCTTGTCAGGGAGATATTTTTTTTAAAATTTCAGCATCCCATATCAACTTATTAACTTAAAAGAAATTATAAGATCAATTGGAAGTATATAAAAAGACTACACATGAGTTATATAATATGTAGAGGTTGTTTAGATACGATGTTCGTTTTAGTGATTATTCCAACTTGATGCGATAATCACTTTTGTGTGCTTACCAAAAAAATATATTAGTTTTGACCTTTCACCATTTAGGGTGAAAACTATCAAAACAAATCAAGATTGTGTATTAGTAACCATTACCACATATTGAACTAGAGGACGAGTAGTTTGTTCACCACCAACCGGCACCTATATTATTTCCAAAAGGCCAACAACCGTTTCTAATTCATCTTCTTAGTGAAAGCTTAAGCTCCAATACAAGATCTTGCCCCTAAAAACAGATCCAGGTTGATTCAAAACACTACAAACCAATTAGTGGTTAGATTTACATATAAACCAAATTATCAATAAAAAATGCATATTGAATAGCTATAAGTATTACCTCACGAAAGTTAGAGCCCAGAAGTCAAAAAAATATTTAAAGATAAAAGAAAACTCAACTAACTGAAGATGTAATAAGCTTGATGACGACAAACAAATTGGTTAGACACAAAGATGTTGCATAAAAATGCCTTTTTCTTGCCTTTTGGATTTTACCTCGCATTAATTCAACAAGACAACAAGAACAAGAATTAATTCAACGCGTCTAAAATCACTACATGTGATATCTAACTTATATAGGGTGTTAGATGTTCATTTAAAGTGATTATTGTGTGCTAAGCAAAAATTTATTATAATTTTGACTTTTTATCATTTAGAGTCAAAACTATCCAAAAAAAAAAAGAAGAGACAGAATACTTGTAGGTATTACCTTCTATGGAAGTAGCAGCCGAGTAGATCCTTCACCAAGGTCCGGTATCCATAATTTTGTAGAACGTTCGGGAACCATCTCCAAACTTGATGCATTTATCAATTTCATGTGCTTAGCAAAAGGTTATTAATATTTTGACTATTATCATTAGGTCACGGTATTAAAAAGAAATATAAATATAATTGATATCAGTATTACCTCAAGTGTGCCTTCACGTCCATCTGGTTTATTCTGGTTTTTTATAGAAGTTTAAAATCCAATGGACAATTTTACCCCACAAGGAACGGCGATTTGATTGAGAAACATAACCTAACTTGATCCAGAAAACTTCAAAAGAGTTAGTGATTATACCTCTTAAAAAATAACCAATGAAGGTCCTTGGCATAGAAAGCCCAAGGTATGCAATAACTAGCACATAAAAACTTACAAAGAATTCAAGGAACTTTTTAAAATAAAATAAGAGCAGTCAACTAACCGAAGATGTAAGAATGATGCCATCAGAGACGGTCTCTAGAGTAGACAAACACCAACTTTTTTTGTTGCCTTCGGAACTTTCTTTAATATTTTAACACCCCACATTAATTTATAAGTAAAAAATTTAATGAAAGTACCTAAGCAGACTACATAAGAGCTATAGCTTATATAGATATAGCATAAAGATTAGGGGCTGCTCAACCTTTGTGAAAGCCTAAAGGTAACCGTGGAGCCCTTTTCAAAAATCAGCACAACTAAATTTAGGCTTTTTTTTTATCTAAGGACGGCAGAACTCAGAAAGTCAAAATATAATATTTATTACCAAAACCATGAAATCTCAACATTATTTACCTTTGCCAATTGCCACAACCTAGTAGAGGTGACTCCTAGAATTCATAGACCCCAATTAATTCCATAAGCAATTATGCAATCCCATGTAAACAAAAACAAAATCCCTGATCTTCTAGATCAAATAATTAAGCTATTGTGCACAAGAAGAGAGACAGGAAGATAGCTCAACAAAGCAATCAAACTCATAGCTTCGGTGGTAAGATCCAGAACGGGGTGTTTGATTGCATATTCAACAACATATAACATCATTTTCAGCTACTTGTTTAAGACAAGTAAAATTAACGAATATTTTCTAAAGAGAGACATACGAGGTTCAAAATAAGAACTGAAAATCAATTTAACATGAAATGAAAATTCATGTAGTTATGATCAAAGAAGCAAACTTACAGTATAGGGTCAACCGATCAGATTAAGCGATCCAATATTGTTTATCGATCCAAATTAACATAGCACCATACACTCCAATGCACCATATGGAACAAGTGATTCCTGTTTGTGAAAGTAGTTAATAATATAAACAAATATGTATATCAGCAGTACATATGAAGAGAAAGGAAGAATAAAACATCCAAATTAACTATATTTATCGCACCTTCAGCTGATTTTTGAATAGCCTTGTAAAGTGAGGTACCATTAATCCATGGAGGTTAGAGCCTTGGTTATCACAACAATAAGAGCATGCCACACTGCCATACCTCATCCCTTTCATGATTTTCATCCTATCAACAACAAAAGCTGCAAAACACAAGATTGGTAATCCATTAAGCATGTCTTAAAGAAGATAGTAGCTGTATCTAGAATTCTTCTTTATGCTGCTAGTAATTAGCATACCTGAGACTGGACCTTGACAATCTAGTCAATGTACCAAAATTTGTCTACGAAAGCGTAAAGCAACAATTGCACACCAAAACCATATCATCTAGTTTATGCTTATAGACTATATCAAGTCCACCAGAAGCTTGGCTTATTTGAGCACGATAAGCTATTAATATAATTCAGCATGATCAACAAAAAGGAAGATGTACCTGTATAAAAAGGACTTACTTACAATCATCGCATCTCCATCACAAAATTGACTACATACAAGCTCAGAAACATATATAAAGTATTTAGGTGTTAAAAAAAAAATGAATTAATCAACGTGTTTAAATTGACTACATACAAGCTCAGAAACATATATAAAGTATTTAGGTGTTCATTTAAAGTGGAAATAGAGCGCTAGGAAAAACTTATTACAAGTTTGACTTTTTATATCCAAAAAAGAAGAGAATTAATACTTGTAGGAAGGAGCAGCCAAGAATTTCCTTTACCACCTTCTGATATCCATATTTTCTAGAATGTCCAGGAATCATCTCCAATTCTTGTTCTTCATACAAGATTAATCTCTAACTGACAATTTTGCCCCTGTAGAATTGATCGCTAAATAGAAACATGATCCAAAGATAATCTAACCCAAGGCTGAATTAGAACCCGACTTAGAACTCAAATATACCCATAAAAAGTAACAAGTAAACACATAAAACACCCAACTTAGAACTCAAAAGTAATTCCACAATCCAAGTAGCAGTTCTAAAAAAAACAGTCACCCCTAAAATGGTCATTCTGCTACATTAAGTCAAGCCATGAATACCACACTGATAATGGGTGTTTCGAGTTCTTGGTGGTAATGATTTCACCACACCATAGTCCTGAAGATTACATAGAAGAATACATGTTAAACTGAGAACAAAAGTAGATAAAAGAATTGATGATTTCAGGCATGCATGTTGTAAAGGAACAAGTAAGATAGAAATGAGGAGCAACAACACAACATGCATATTCATGTGGTATAGAGATGTGAAATGATCATGAATTCAGCACCATGTAAATTATTTTGTATGAAAGCAAGCATAATTCAACCAAAGTCGGTGCATAAAACAAGAGCAACAGGCATCTCCTGAGCTAAAGGTGGCAATTGCCACAACCTAGTAAAAGGTGGCTCCCAGAATGCATCATGAGCAATTATGCAATCCCATGTAAAGAAAAACAAAATCCCTAATCTTCAAGATCATATTAAATAAGCTATTGTGCACAAGAAGAGAGACAGGAAGATAGCTCAACAAAGCAATCAAACTCATAGCTTCGGTGGTAAGAACCAGCATGTTGTGTTTGATTGCATATCAAACAACATACATAACATCATTTTCAGCTACTTATTTATGACAATTAAAATTAACAAATATTCTCTAAAGAGAGACTTACAAGGTTCAAAATAGGAACTGAAAATCAAATTAACATGGAATGAAAATTCATATAGTTATGATCAAAGAAGCAAACTTACAGTATAGGGTCAACCGATCAGATTAAGCATTCCAATACTTTTTACAGATCGAAATTAACATAGCACCATATACTCCAATGCACCATATGGAACAAGTGATTCCTGTTTGTGAAAGTCGTTGATAATACAAATAAATATCTATGTCAGCAGTGCATATGAAGAGAAAGGAAGAGTAAAACATCCAAATTAAGTGTATTAATCGCACCTTCAGCTGTTTTTTAATAGCCTTGTAAAGTGAGGTACCATTAATCCATGGAGGTTAGAGCATTGGTTATCACAACAATAAGAGCATGCCACACTGCCATACCTCATCCCTTTCATGATTTCCATCCTACTAACAACAAAAGCTGCAAAACACAAGATTGGTAATCCATTAAGCATGTGTTAAACAAGATAGCAGCTGTATCTAGGATTCTTCTTTATGCTGTTAGTAATTAGCATACCTGAGACTGAACCTTGACAATCTAGTCAACGTACCAAAATTTGTCTAGGAAAGCCTAAAGCAACAATTGCACACCAAAACAATAAGTGAGGATCATTGGTATATAAAGCTAACACTATATACCTATTGGTGCATAAAAACTTATGTTTTAAGTAAAGAATATTTAGAAAAGGTCAACTAACTGAAGAAGCCAAGAAGTTCCTTCACCACCTTCTGATATCCATATTTTTCTAGAATGTCCAGGCATCGTCTCCAATTCTTGTTCTTCATAGAAGATAAATCTCGAACTGACAAATTTGCCCCTGCATTATTGTTCACTAGGTAGAAACATGATCCAAAGATAATGTAACCCAAGGCTGAATTAGAACTCAAGACAAACTTTCAACCTTATCAGAATAGTAATCAAAATCACTGCTTGAATTAAAAGAGACTCCAATCATATACCCATAAAAAGTAACAAGTAAACAAATAAAACACCCAACTCAGAACTCAAAAGTAATTCCACAATCCAAGTAGCAGTTCTAAACAAAAACAGTCATCCCTAAAATGTTCATTCTACTACATAAGTCAAGCCATGAATAACCACACTGATGATGGGCGTTTCGAGTTCTTGGTGGTAATGATTTCACCACACCATAGTTCTGAAGATTACATAGAAGAATACGTGTTGAACTGAGAACAAAAGTAGATAAAGAATTGATGATTTTAGTCATACATGTTGTAAAGGAACAAGTACGATAGAAATGAGGAGCAACATGCATATTCTTGTGGTATAGAGATGTCAAATGATCATGAATTCAGCACCATGTAAATTATTTTGTATGCAAGCAAGTATAATTCAACCAAAGTCGGTGCATAAAACCAGAGCAACATGCATCACAAATACTGCAATCCAGTATAGTATATAATCAAAAGGTTGCAATAAGTTCAATGTTATAGAAGCAATAGAGCCGCATGTTTACTTTAAACTGAAGGATAAATAAACCATATATATCATTAATTAAAAGGTAAGAACAAACGACTTCCATATACCAATCAAGTATCAAAAACTAGAAGTAAATTAGTAAAACTTAGTAACTTACTAGAAATAAAGCTTGTTTGTGTGCCTCTTATATTAGGACAAACTTCCTCTCCACCAGCAAGTTCCTCATATTCAACACCATTCAAAGATTAGGATCCTAAGAGAAGCAAACAGAGAAAATCTGTATAAGAAAACAATTTTACTTGACTTGTTCAGGTAGAGTGGACCCACAAACATTTAATACGCGTTTAGAACAAAGTGGGTCAGGTAGAGTGGACCCACAAACATTCACCTTTTCCTATTTTCTTAATTACAAAACGCACTGAATATGATCAAGGAAATTAAATTATTAACATACCAATCTAATTTTAGGAATAATGAGATGGTTATAAGCATTAATGAAATACACTTCTGATCCCTTTTGACCCATTCAACCCATTCCATATTATGAGACTAATACTTATACATTATGCCTTAGATACTTTTTACCTATCCATTATGCCTTTGTTCACTAACCTTCCAAAGTAGGTAACTAACCCCTGTGGCCCAACCCGGGTCCAGCTTGTGAGTTCATGGATTTAACTTGATCACCTGTTCGTTTAAAATATACATTAATATATGTCCCCTATTAACATAACCGTGCCATTTAAACCATGATCTATTTCCATATAGAAGAGATCCATTATACCAGAATTTGCAGGTGTAACTGCCAATCTGCCAGGTCTGCTTCCGCTACAGGTGGATATGGCATTCCATGGTTATTCACATCAGGCATTCCCTGCTCCACGGATGACCACAAATTTATCAATGATGATAAAACTTAGTCAGCTAGTTTATAGCAAAAATACTCCCTTTTATTTGTAACATTATCTACATAGAACAAATGCAAAGATATCTAAAAAAAGGCTAAAAGGTTCAGAAAAAATTACCATTACAAACTCCAAAAATGATATTCGAGTCGAATGATGATAGTCTCCTAGCAACCTCAAATGGTAAACCTAGGAAGAAATTAACTTCAATAACATTCAGCTATCAGTGAAAGAAGAAGCCAAACTAGATATATCAGCCCAAATATACCAACAAAATATACTAAGCCTGGGAGTAATGGGTTGTATCGGCAGAATAAAGGCTTCGAATAGCCAAAGCATAGACCCCAATATCACATGAGCAGATATGCAGTTTCATCATTTTTCTTTAATGAACACCTGGCAAGTAGCCCAACCATATATTTTAATGCATAAAACCCCTACATCATTTTAAGCAGCTTTTGTATGATCATGAATTTAGCACCATGTAAGATAGAAATGAGGAGCAACATGCATATTCATGTGGTATAGAGATGTGAAATGATCATGAATTCAGCACCATGTAAATTATTTTGTATGCAAGCAAGTATAATTCGACCAAAGTCGGTGCATTAAACCAGAGCACACATGCATCTCCTGAGCTAAAGAAAGAAACTGAATGATTCGAATTAAGCAGCTTTTGGGTTCTCAGTAAGCAAACCACATAAACCAAGCAAAAATAAATACGGAGTGCATCATCTCAACTAAAACACAAAAATAGTTAGCAATTAAATTTACACCCAAAAAATAAATAAATGATCCTTGGCATACAAGGATTACAATATATAACAAATAAAACATAGAAAACTTTAGACAAAGTCAAGGAATATTTAAAAGAAAAATTAAGTAACAGAGATGCAAGTGTGGTGCCATGTACAAAAACAATTTGTAGAGACATGAAGATGTTGCATAATATACCCTTACGAAAAAGTCACTTCGTCTTTTAGGTTGCCTAAAGAGTTTACTTTGAAACAAGAAAATGTACCCACGAGTTGAGGCTGGATGGCTACGATTGCTTGCCAAATTGGTTTGGATCTCCATAAACATTGTCTGGTCAACTTGAGTACCTGCAAACATGACACATCAAATACATCAGAGCATTCAGCAAACAAACCGGGATCAGTGATTGAGTGACAACTCCTCCTCCACCAGTTCAATGCATCCCCCACTTTTTCTAGTTGAGGAGAAAAGTTTCTTCTTGTTGGACCTGAATAATTTAAACCTCGTAAACATAACATGGGAGGTAATTAAAATGGGCTGCTTTGGTACAGCTTTAGTATTTCTGTAAAATACAACGTGTCCAGTTTCCATATATCCCTCTGTTAAGATGTCTTTAGTATCCCCAAAACACTACCTTTATTTAATATGTATGGAAATAACAAACTCACTAGTGATAGCTCGTTCGAAATCAGTGGTCCAACAAACTAAAAAATATATTTTTTGTCAATTACAAATGTGGGGTCCATTGGAAAGTCAAAATTCATGATAATCAATATAAACTTATTTTTATGGATTTCTTTTATCTGATAAGTCGACAATGAAGATGTTTCTAAGGAACCAATAACATGTGAGATTCAAAACCATACCAAACTTACTAGAAATAATGCTTGTATGTATGCCTCATATACTAGGACAAACTTCCTCTCCACCAGCAAGTTCCTCATATTCAACACCATTCAAAAATTAGTATCCAGAGAGAATCAAACAGAGAAAATCTATATAAGAGAACAATTTACTTGCCTTGTTCGAACATCACAGTGGCTTAAGTTGGACTGACATTGAAATGATATCGATGAAGGGGGTTTCCGTTAACAGGATTTCGATCCCTCATCTGAAAACAATTACAGAAAGAAGGATTAAACAACAAAAAACAATACCTTTATTGAATATGTATGGAAATAACAAACTCACTAGTGATAGCTCGTTGGAAATCAGTGGTCCAACAAACTAAGAAAGAAATATTATTGTCAATCATAAATGTGGGGTCCATTGGAAAGTCAAAATTCATGATAATCAATATAAACTTATTTTTATGGATTTCTTTTATCTGATAAGTCAGCAATGAAGGTGTTTCTAAGGAGCCAATAACATGTGAGATTCAAAACCATACCAAACTTAAAGAACTCAGAACTAAAATAACCATTGATACCTTCAAAAGCCTCCTCCACTAAACCTGTAACCAAATAAACATGATGATAAATCAGATTCTCCCATACTTGATGAAATTATATGTAACACGAAACAAAACGTTTTGGTTTATGGACATCTTGCGCCCAGAAAATCCTGAAGGGCAAAACTGTACGTCATCATAAAGAATAGAATCAAGAATTTAAATACCATGAAAGGGCGTACCTGGTGCTGCAAAGAGCTCCCGCGTTTTCGCAGGGTCCAGGGAGGGTCCGTCCCATTTAAGGGAAGATGTACGCGGTCTTTCCCCCACATTTTTGTGGGGAGGCCGTTTCCACGGATTAGAGAAAAAGAACAATGTAAGCAGAAGCAATAGCTTACTTGTGGTTTAGTATTCCTGTAAAATACTATGTGTCCAGTTTCCATATATCCTTCTATTAAGAGGTCTTTAGTGTCCCCAAAACACGAGTGGATCCATCCAAGAGAAGAAGGCATCTAAAAAGAAGCAATAAATAAAATACATCACAAATACATGCAATCAAGTATAGTATATAATCAAAAGGTTGCAATAAGTTCAATGTAATAGAAGCAATAGAGCCGAATGTGTGCTCTAAACTGAAGGATAAATAAACTACAGACATATATCATCAATTAAAAGGTAACATTAAACGACTTTCATACATCAATCAAGTATCAAAAACTAGAAGTAAATTAGTAAAACTTAGTAACTTACTAGAAATAATGCTTGTATAGTATGCGTGGCTCTTATATTAGGACAAATTTCCTCTCCGCCAGCAAGTTCCTCATATTCAACACCATTCAAAGGTTAGGATCCAAAGAGAAGCAAAGAGAGAAAATCTATATAAGTATAATCAATATAAGAGAGCAATTTACTTGCCTTGTGTGTCCATTATCGACATTGAACATCACAATGGCCTTAAGTTGGACGGACGTACCAGAGAACAGGATTTCGATCTCATCTGAAAACAAAACGTAATCGAACAACAAAATCTACGAGCACTTGAAAACATTAAACAAAAGAGAACAATACCGGCAGAGAGAAGAGGATTTGAATGAAATGCTACCCTCCGATCGAAAAAAAAAAAAACCTAAAATGATGATACAAGCCTTTAGCAATCATATCGATGGTGAAATCGTTCAGAGAGAGAGGGGGGAGAGAGTTTTACAGGCGTTATGGAATCTTCGTGTAGCGTTAACATCGCGTGATGGAGAAGAAAGAAGGATGATTAAAACCCTAGGTGTAGTTCGATGTGAGGGTTGAAGGAGGGTTTACAGTCGTTTTGGAATTTGAAGGGAGGGAGAAGGTCTTAATATATAGGCTTTTGTTTTCGCGTGATCTTAACGTAACGTCATTATATGGTAATATCAAATCGGAATCTAATCTAACGTATTTATTATTAATAACAAATCTGCGTATATTTCACTTGCCTTTTTTATGATTTATTTTAATAATTATTATTTTTAATGATCACACATTCTTTAGTATCTAATAAAAATTATGTGAACGGACTTAAAAACAAATGTCCATTATAGATAGCTATTAGTGTAATACAAGTGTTAGGTGTAATGTTTTAATTAATTATTTTTTAGTTTACATGATGTCCATTTATGAAATCTAACACCCCTTGCGTGAAGTTGTAAGCATCATTTAATTTAACATGTGTGCTGCTGGTTCGAGCCTCACAAGTCTATATTTTGTCGGGCTTATTATTTTTGTTTAAACTAGCTTTTTTTTTGCTTCCTTGTGACGTTTCTTTATTTTTAACTTTGTGTTTTTTTATGGTGAATCTTGTATTGTTTTGTATAGAAAGCATAGTGTATGGTATCTCATTTAAAAGTGTAGGTGGGTTTTTCCATGACACGTGATCAACATCAAAGCACCAATAAAATAAAATGAGAAAAAGTGTTCTATTCACATTAGATAACTAGGGTAAATAAGATTGATGAATCATATGGAATTAGTGATCGACGTTAAACCTAAATTGATTCGTTAAATTAAGGGGCTGTTTGGTAATTTTTGAATGATTCGCTAATGAGTAAAAATAATAAATTATAATGTAATTATAAATATAAATATAGAAAACCCGGATGCTCTTTATTTAAATAAAAAAAGGCTATTATGGGCCCATAAGTAAAAGATCAAATAATTCTTTATTCGTGAAGTCTCCTGTGAAGAGGATTCACAATAGGTTTCATATATTTATACAAGTGTGTTTTATATTTTAGAAAATGGTTGTAAGAGATTGTGAGTGAAAGATAGAGAAAAATTACTATTCATCTGTACATTTAGAGAGTCATTGTTCGACCCCTATAAATTTTTTATATTTTTTAAAGTGGTTGTGAGTGAAGAAAATATAAAATGTAACGATAAAAATATTAAAAAGTATTATTTAAATAAGAATGATTGAGAAAAAATTGTAAATTATAATGTAATTATAAATATAAATATAGAAAACCTAGATGCTCTTTATTTAAATAAAAAAGGCTATTATGGGCCAATAAGTAAAAGATCAAATAATTCTTTATTCGGAAGTGGCCATGCATCAGCAATTGGGTCTGAAAGCTCCCCTCTTTTTAATCAGAACTAACATCTTTATTTGGGTCTGTTTATTTTGAGTTGGACCATGTTCATACCAATTTGGGTATTTTATGGGCTCATACAAATCAAGTTTAGAAGGCCAAATCAAACTCTCTTTTGGTTGGGCTGATGGACTCAAAAGCCCAACAGATATATTTAAAAACACAAGATAGGATCTTTAGACACATTGTAATTGGTATGTACTACGACAACATTAGTGCGAGTTTAGTCCAAGTGGAGTGGAATTCATGACATTCATCACAATCTTATTTTCATGGATTAATTTATGAAATTCATCAGCATCATATTTTCAAGGTTCATTTTATGTGATATGTAAGCAATGAAGATGGTTGTAAGCTAGGAACCAAAAACGTGACTCTAAACCATCCAAATACCAATGAACTCAAAACCGATATAATCATCGAATACCTTTCAAAAACCACCAGAACCTGTAACCAAAGAAACATGATACATAAGATTTTCTAATACTTGTTGAAATTATTTGTAATAAGCCCCTGTAACAAAATGTCATTATCTAAATAGAAAAAACTTAATTCTCATCTCTTGGGAGAAAATTTCTTCATAAATAAATAAATATTACTTACAAAATATGAAGGTTATCGGAAGTGAAAATATGACATAGTAGACTGCAAGATCTACACCCCAACCGGTTTGGTTCACTGTATTCTCATGTCTTGGATAAATAGGTTTTTTTAGCGGTTTAACCAGTTTTGAGTGTGGAGCTACCAAACCGGTATACAAACCAGTATACAAACTGGCGGTTCAAATCGGGTTGGGAACCGATTTAAGCCAAACTGGTTATTTTTGTCAAAATGGTCCAGTTTTTTTACCGAACCGATTTTTTTGTACACTTCTACCTACAACTAGGAAAAAAACTTTGGCTCAACCCAAAACATTTTAGTTTTGAGTGAGACTTGAATCCAAGACATTCCACTTTTAATTTGCCAATATGTGACAACCCGTATATTTCAGGTTTACCCGGTTCCGTCTGTTTCCGTTATCATTAATATTTATCAACGTTATTTGATATTAATATTAATTCTTAATCTAGATTATTATCTGTATATTACTATAATTAACTCAATAATAATAATAATAAAGATTTAATATCAATATGTAAGCACATGGGTTATCATCACCCAACAAACATCCCTACAAACTATTGTCCCTTTCCCCCACGATTTGCATGCCCCATTGCAGTTCCTTCATTCCATTCGCAGCCCCTCCATCGATCTCCTCCTCCTCTCTTTTGCAGTCCATCAACCAAGTAGTCTCGGTCTCCTCTCCCTCCGCGAAGCGCGAGTTACGACAACCGCAAGCCTTAATCGTGCGACCCGATACAGTAAGTTCTTTCGTTATGTTTCTTGTTTCAGTGTCGGTACGGTTCGCTCTCGACGATTACGAGAGCCTCGCGGTTGCCCGGTTAGGCGGTCGATCGGGTGGCATCGGCTTGGTTACGGTGGTGTTTCGATGGTCGATCTCGAACACAGACTCGGGTGGTCCGGGTTGGGTGAATGCTCGAGTGTTGGATGTTGTGTA
>BJCN01322359.1:1538-12930 GCA_018326445.1 Flaveria brownii
ACCAAGCTAAACCAAGGCCTCGGCCCTGGTTCACTGGTTAAGTCATTGCCCTCCTAAACATGAGGTCCCGAGTTCGAACCCGGGCACCCTCATGTTTTATTTTTAAACGCTTTTTAGCCTAAAACAAATTTCAAAAAATTTTTAATATATATAAATATTATTTTTATAAATTCCAAATATTTTCAAAAGCCTCCAAATATTTTCTTTAATTTTTCTAAGTTTAACTAAAAATATTTTTAATAAAACATTTTAGCAAAGCATGTTTGAATAATTTTTTTGGATTGAAAATAATAATTAGTAAATTATTATTAGACCAAAAATCCATTTTCAATTAATTTTGTTTAAATAGTAATAAATTTCAGTTTTAAAATTCTATTTAAACTTTATATACAACCTTTTAAATTATTATAATTGTTTCTTTTCACATCTTCGAATAAAATATAAATATATATCTTTCCAACAAAATATAAATTTATTCCATTTTGTTAAATATAATTATTTGACAAATACCAAATTGAAACCCTAGTTCTCGTTAATTCATTAAACTTATAATTTAACTTAAATCTTGTAAATTGAAACGCCTATTATTATTCTTATTAACCGTCATTCTTATATTTATTCGTCATGTGAGTATTTTTATACCCATTTTTCATATTTTTATACTTTGGGGTGAAGCATGTTACTTATAATCATTGAACTTGTAAACTCGTTTGATTCTCGTAAACTTATGGTAATTCACTTGAATGTTATGGTTAGTTGATCTTAGTAATTACCATGTATTGATGATTATATGTTCAATCATTAACAATTGCTAGCCTGGCGACGTCATGGATCTATGGGTCTGACAAGCCTGCTTGGTTAATCCAAGTACACTTAGCTAATCGTATAAACTTGTAAACATGGAAAACTTGTAAACTGTCAAGGTTTGATTGTGCATCTGTTCATTACATCCCTAATTACTTTGTTCACTAATTTATAACATGAATTGCCATCTTTTATATACTTATGTATTGAAAACTATGAAAATCTCACCAACATTATGTTGACCTTTTATTTTAACATGTTTCAAGGAACACCCAAGTTTGATGCTAATTTTGAAGCGTATTCACATCTAGGAATGGACCTAGATTAATAAATAAATTGTCTTGGATTACCTCATCTTATGTTATGTTTGTTTTCATGTTTGAGACTTATGTTTGTAATTTACTTTTGAAACTTATGATTATAATATTTGGATTTAAATAATAGCGTTATGTGGTTGTGAACGATCTTAACCCTCACATCTCGATGATTCCGCCGTCAAGGTTGGGGTGTGACAGATTGGTATCAGAGCCCATAACTATAGGGATTTAGGTTATTAGAAATGGCGACCTAGATAATAGTTTATGCATAAACCCCATAGAATAATGTTTCTATTCTTGTAAAAATATATTGTTTGCATGCTATATAATGCTATGCCTTCTTATGTGCAACTTGATGCCTCAGTATAGGATTGCCGTTTGAAAGCTTAAATTTTGTCACTTGTTTTCCCTAAACGTATCTTTGACTCTTTGATTCTCCCCGACAAATGAAGCTTCTTAATCTTATTCTCAACAACACGTGGGATCCTATACTTATTGTTTATGGCTTAAATCTTTAGACTTTATGTCTAATCTATACAAATCTCATCAAGGTTTTGATTCCATCAACCTAAGAAATATTGTGTGACACATAGACACCTGTATTATGGATTTCCACACAAAAGGCCTTCGGGCTAAGGTAAGCATTTCGCATAAATCCTACGGGACCAGTTATGCTTACCTGGGGATTTCTGGGATGAGTGATAAACTATGGTCAACATACACAAGTTTATAAGGTAAATGGGTCAACTTACCTTGACACGTCAACGTTTCCAAATGGTAATGCATTACCAAATGGAACCATTCTGTATGTTTTACAATCTTGAATTATTCTTGTTTAAATTTCTATCCTTTGTTATCATCATTCTCGTGTCTAACTCATTTTGTATATCCAGCATGTCTCATTACCATGGAAAGCGTGGGAGTTCCGATCGTAAACTCGCGGCAATGATCGCCTGACAAATGGTTGTTGTGCTCCCGTCAATGGTTGCTGAACTTAGCAACACTCTAATGACCAATAACAACAACAACACCAATGGGAACAATAGTGGTAAGAATAGTAACAACCAAAACGGGAACAATTGCACCTGTAGAATTAAACATTTCAACTCGTGTAAACCCATTAGCTTTAGTGGAAAAGAAGGCGCCATTGGACTTCTCGAGTGATTTGAAAGTATGGAGAACACATTCATTGTTAGCGAGTGCCCCGATGAGTTCAAGGTTTGTTATGCTGCAAGTGTCGTTCAACAACGGGCACTAACATGGTGGAATAGTGAAAAGAGAAACCAAGCGGCTGAAACTGCCTTGGCATTACCTTGGGAAGAATTTAAGGATATAATGATCCAAAAGTTTTGCCCGAGGAGCGAGTTGCAAAAATTGGAGGAAGAATTCTGGAATCTCAAGCAAGATGGTGGAAATCATTTGGCTTATTCCACTTGTCATCACGAGTTGAGTATGCTTCTACCACATATGGTGGACACTATGCCTCGTAACATTGACAAGTTTATCAAGGGGGTACCACCTCAAATCCAAGATGCAGTGTTGGTAGTAGGCCTACAACTTTGGAAGAGGCAATTACTATCACCGCACAACTCACTGAGAATCATATTAGGACTGGCACTATGTCGGTGAAAGGTGCCAAGTCTGCTTCAAAGGTGACACCCGCGGCAACAAGGGAGGTAAAGGCCAAGTCATCCTCTCAAAGCAAGAAGCGTAAGTTCACCCTGACACACAACTATGCTATGACAGCACCAAATGTTCCTCAAAGACAAGTGGTGGTTGGAAATCAAGCTCCCGTGGCTAGAGCTTATGCTGGACCATATCCGATGTGTAACACGTGCAAGTACCACCACGCGAGCAACATTCCATGCCGAGTCTGCTCACTATGTGGGAAGTATAGGCATTTGGTGGCTACTTGCCTTTGTGCACCAAACAACACTGCGATGCTTACCAAACAAACCTGCTATAACTGTGGTGAGCCTGGGCATATTCGTCCGCAATGTCTTCACAATGCGGGAACTGTGCCACCGGCTCGTGGAAGGGCTTTCAACATCGACGCCAATCAAGCTCAAGCCAACAACGACGTGGTGAATGGTACGTCGTTGAATTTCTTTTAATCGTTCTTTATCTTGTAAAAATTCCTACCTGTGTTCATCATACCAGTAATCGGTCATTACTGAACATGTATGTATCTTATAAATACTCATTATGCTTCTGTACTGTTTGATTTGGTTGCAGATAAGAGTTTCGTGTCCTTAGAGTTTGAGCCTATTGTTTCTAAGCCACGTTCTAATCTAGGAAGATCCTTTATGGTTGAAGTCACCGATGGAAAATCAATCGTCGTCGACGTCGTGATACACGATTGTACCTTGAGTCTTAACAAGCATGACTTTCTCATCGACCTTATTCCTATGCAACTGAGGAGCTTCGATGTTATTATCGGCATGGATTGGTTAGCCAAGCAACACACGAAAATCATATGCTTCGAGAAGTGCATCCGAATTCCTTTACCATCGGATGAGACTTTGAAAGTCTTTGGGGAGAAATCATCTCAAAGACTCAAACTCATGTCTTGTATCAAGGCCCGAAAGTGCTTAAGTAAAAATTATGTAGCTTTCATGTCTTACGTAGACAACACGAAAGCTAAGGGTAAAGAATTGAAAGATATTCCTGTTGTGCGAGATTTTCACGAGGTGTTTCCCGAGGATCTTAATGGGTTACCTCCCGTTCGGGAAGTTGAATCCAAGATTGACTTGATCCCTAGTGCAAACCCTGTGGCTAAGTCACCTTATCGTGTTGCACCGTCTGAAATGCAAGAACTAGCTAGTCAACTTCAAGAGTTGACCGATAAGGGTTTTATTCGACCTAGCTCTTCACCATGGGGTGCACCCATGTTGTTTGTGAAGAAGAAAGATGGTTCATTCTGTATGTGCATCGACTATCGGGAACTCAACAAGCATACTATCAAGAACGGATATCCTCTTCCTCGAATCGATGATCTCTTCGATCAACTTCAAGGGGCTACGCAATTCTCAAAGATTGATCTACATTCTGGATATCATCAATTACGTGTTCACGATGGCGATATTCCAAAGACCGCGTTTCGTACTACATATGGACATTAGGAGTTCATGGTTATGCCTTTTGGCTCGACCAATGCACCTGCTATGTTCATGGATCTCATGAATCGGGTATGTAAACTGGATTTGGACAGATTCGTGATCGTGTTCATCGATGACATTCTTATCTATTCCAAGACAAAAGGCGATCATGAGTTGCATTTGCGACAAGTTCTCGAACTTTTAAAGAAAGAACAATTATACGCCAAGTTCTCTAAGTGCGAGTTCTGGCTTGAAGAAGTTCAATTCTTAGGTCATGTCGTGAATAGCCAAGGAATTCACGTCGACCCTGCTAAGATAGAAGCCTTGAAAAACTAGTGTGTTCCTATGACCCCAACCGAAGTCCGTTCTTTTCTGGGTTTAGCGGGTTATTACCGTAGATTCATTGCAAAGCTAAACCACTTACGGCGCTAACTCAAAAGAATCGACTCTTTGAATGGGGATCCGAACAAGACGAGGATTTTGAGACATTGGAACGCAAGTTGTGTAACGCTCATATACTAACACTCCCCTATGGAAACGATGACTTTACCGTATACTATGATGACTCTAATCAAGGTCTTGGTTGTGTTCTTATGCAACGAGGAAAAGTCATAGCGTACACGTCAAGACAATTGAAGGTTCATGAAGTAAACTACACAACCCATGATCTTGAACTTGGTGCTGTGGTTTTCGCTTTGAAGATCTGGCATCACTATCTTTATGGGACGCAATGCATAGTCTACACCGATCATAAGAGTCTCCAACATGTGTTCAATCAAAAGGATCTCAACTTGAGACAAAGACGTTGGATCGAGTTGATTAGAGACTACTACTGTGACATTCGCTGTCACCCTTGAAAGGTGAATGTTGTAGCCGACACGCTGAGTCACAAGGTCCACAACAAGACTGTCTCACTTCAAGAAATCTGAGATCGAAGGTAATGGTTTGACATATTAGGGGAATTTGATACCGAGATTCATGTGGATGTTAATGAGGCTACTATCATGCTTCAAAATATAAGGATTGATAGTGATCTCGAGTTATGCATTCGCAAGGCTCAACAAGAAGCATTAACCAATGAAGGAAAAGATGAAGATTTGGCATCTAACGTTCGGTCATAACTGGAGACAAAACCGAATGGCTTATGGTACTTCTTGAATCGACTTTGGATCCCTAATCATGAAAATCTTTGTCGCTTCATTATGAACGAAGCTCATCAAACCCGATATTCCATTCATCCTGGCTCCGATAAGATGTACATGGACCTGTGTGGTCCATATTGGTGGCCGGGAATGAAGAAAGACATAGCATCTTATGTTTCCAAGTGCCTTACATGTGTAAGAGTCAAAGCCGAACACCAACGACCGAGTGGTTTACTTGAACAACCCGAAATCCCTATGTGGAAATAGGAACATATATCCATAGATTTCGTAACCAAGTTACCTCGTACTCCTCGTGGCCATGATAGTATATGGGTGATTGTTGACCGTTTGACCAAAACGACACATTTCATGCCAATACGAGACACTTACAAAGTTTCAAGATTGGCTCGTATCTACATTGACGAAATAGTGAGTCATCATGGCGTGCCGTTGCACATCATATCTGACCGAGACACTTGTTTAGCTTTGCACTTTTGGTTTTTGATGCAAGAACTTATGGATGCTCAATTGGATTTAAGTACGGCTTACCATCCCCAAACGGACGGTCAATTCGAACGAACAATTCAAACCCACGAGGACTTGCTATGTCTTTGTGTCCTTGACTTTAGTGGTGACTGGGATACGCATTTACCGCTCGCGGAATTTTCGTATAACAATAGTTATCACTCGAGTATCAAGATGGCACCATTCGAAGCACTGTATGGTCGTAAATGTCGTTCACCGATCTGCTGGACCGATATTGGTGAAAACTTTATCACTGGTCCTGAACTTATACAAGAACCTTGAAGTGGCAAGAAGTCGACAAAAGAGCTATGCCTATAAGCGAAGCAAACCATTGGAGTTCCAAGTTGGAGATATGGTTCTTCTTAAGGTTTCACCATGGAAAGGTGTTGTTCGCTTTGGAAAGAAGGGTAAACTAGCTCCAAGATTTGTAGTCCCTTTCAAAATCCTGAAAAGGATTGGGAAAGTGGCTTATAGACTGGAACTACCTTCCGACCTTGGTGGAATTCATCCTGTGTTCCATGTCTCAAATCTGAGAAAGTGTTTGGCTGACGAGAGTCTGCATGTTCCACTAGAAGACATCCAGATTGACGAGTCATTGCACTTTATTGAGAAACCTATTGAAATTATGGATCGCATTATGAAGATGACTCGAACCACAACTACTCCAATTGTCAAGGTTCGTTGGGAAAATAAGTGTGGAGCTGAGTTCACATGGGAGTGTGAGGACCATATGAAGGAGAGATACCCGCATTTCTTCGCTTAGTTCATTCTTAATTTCGGGATGAAATTCTTTTAAGTTGGAGAGACTGTAACATCCTGTATTTTTGTGTTAATTAAAAGTTAACGTTGTTACTTCTTGTAAGGGCTATTGATGGCATTTATGAAACCCATGGGCTACTTATGTTTATCGTTTTAATTTGACTTTAATTCTTTAATTACTACATAATAAATAAATGATAATCATAATATCAATAATAATAAAAATAATAATAAAAATAATAATAAAACTAATAATAACAATGATAATAATAATAATCATAATAATAAGAAGACAGTGCTAATAATAATAATAATAATAATAATAAACAATATTCTTAATCTTGTAGTAATATAAGTTTTATTATGTTAAAACTTGAAATTATTTAATTTCTGCATAAAATAATAAAACTTTAAAACCTCAAGGGTTAAAACTGTAATTTAATTTAAACTAAAAACTAAAGTTGGGAACTAATTAAACTAAAATTAAACTACAGGGACTGAAGGTGTAACATTATTAAAAAACCAACCCACCCTTCACCCTTCCCGATTTTCCGGCGAGAGTCCGGCCAATCTCCGGCCGCGGCTCCGGCCACCCCAAAAACCGGGTTTTAAGCCTCTACCCCAAATCATACCAAAACGTTCGTGGTTTCGTTTCGAACTCGAAAGGATATGTTAATTCGGGTTTAAGCGGTGTATTGAGGGCTTTTAATCACAAAACCGAACCCCGACCAACTCAAAACCGTTTCAGCCCGTTAAACCATGTTATGATAACAATTAAACACAAACGAATGCACGGACAATCATTTCGAAGTTATGTGCATAGTTAATTTCGCCTAAAAACCACAAGTTATAACCTTAAATCGACCTAAAACCCCCGACATTAACCTTATGGCCGTTGGGCAATTAATCGAACGAGTTCAACCAATAAATTAGAGGGCTTTTACTCAAATCGGGTTTCCTAAAGTCTCTGGCCTCTCAATTTCCTCAAAAACACACACACACATCAAAATCAAATCAAGAACAGCCGTGAATTTGGTCGAATTCATACCCAGAATCTCAAACAATTCCAGGTAACTACATTAGGGTTATTACTCGATTCCATGTGGGGAACAAAAGCCCTATGTTTAATTTCATTATCAACAACGAATTCGGGTTCAATTTGTATAAATCCGATTCTAGGGTTCTTGAGTTTGGGGGAGTTCATTGGGGTTATGTTTTAAGCTTTTAAAACCAAACTAAACCATGGCCTCGACCCTGGTTCACTGGTTAAGTCATTTCCCTCCTAAACATGAGGTCCCAGGTTCGAACCCGGGCACCCTCATGTTTTATTTTTAAAGGCTTTTTAGCCTAAAACAAATTTTAGAAAATTTTTAATATATATAAAAATTATTTTTATAAATTCCAAATATTTTCAAAAGCCTCCAAATATTTTCTGTAATTTTTCTAAGTATAAATAAAAATGTTTTTAATAAAACGTTTTAGCAAAGCATGTTTGAATAATTTTTTTGGATTGAAAATAATAATTAGAAAATTATTATTAGACCAAAAATCCCTTTTCAATTAATTTTGTTTAAATAGTAATAAATTTTAGTTATAAAATTCTATTTAAACTTTATATACAACCTTTTAAATTATTATAATTGTTTCTTCTTACATCTTCGAATAAAATATAAATATATATCTTTCCAAGAAAATATAAATTTATTCCATTTTGTTAAATGTAATTATTTGACAAATACCAAATTGAAACCCTAGTTCTTGTTAATTTATTAAACTTATAATTTAACTTAAATCTTATAAATATATATTTAAGTGCCTTGTGACGGTTTACATTGGAACGACGCCTATTATTATTCTTATTAATCGTCATTCTTATATTTATTTGCCATGTGAGTATTTCTATACCCCTTTTTCATATTTTTACATTTTGGGGGTGAAACATGTTACTTATAATCATTGCACTTGTAAACTCGTTTGATTCTTGTAAACTTATGGCAATTCATTTGAATGTTGTGGTTAGTTGATCTTAGTAATTACCATGTATTGATGATTATATGTTCAATCATTAACTATTGCTAGCCTGGCGACGTCATTGATCTATGGGCCTGACAAGTCTGCTTGGTTAATCGAAGTACACTTAGATAATTGTATAAACTTGTAAACGTGGAAAACTTGTAAACTGTCAAGGTTTGATTGTGCATCTGTTCATTACATCCCTAATTACTTTGTTCACTAATTTATAACATTAATTGCCATATTTTATACGCATATGTATTGAAAACTACGGAAATCTCACCAACATTATGTTGACCTTTTATTTTAACATGTTTCAGGGAACGCCCAAGTTTGATGCTAATTTTGAAGCGTATTCACATCTAGGAATGGACCTAGATTAATAAATAAATTTTCTTGGATTACTTCATCTTATGCTATGTGTGTTTTTATGTTTGAGACTTAAGTTTGTAATTTACTTTTGAAACTTATGATTATAATATCTGGATTTAAATAATAGCATTATGTGGTTGTGAACGATCTTAACCCTCACATCTCGACGATTCCGCCGTCAATGTTGGGGTGTGATACTACTGCCATGCATTCAAATACCAGCTACATCACCCCTGCCATTTTTTCTTCAACCATCCGAACCGTCCTGAGCTTTTCTTCTTTTGCTCCTGCTCCAAGCGTTGCACTCCATGTGATGCCATTATCGCCTGATACTGAGCGGACTATGAAGTTCGTGTGGCGTGTTGGAGGGTAAACTCATGACGCTAGATGGTCTTCAGGATCTCACTCAAACTAGGGTCTGACGGACCGAAGTCACTAGCCCGACGGCTAGACTGAGAGTATTGATCTCCACCGAGTATGCTAGGGCCGTCATACATACTATGCGTAGGTGGCATCCAGTACTCGTCGTGAGGCAGGCGTCTAGGCGGGGCAAGTATAGAAGGTGCTGGTGTCGGGGCCCTTACATGTGGTGGTGGGGGAGGAGGCATCCTAAAAGAAACGGGAAGTCCTGGTCTAGCACTCTTCCTAGGTCGAGTGACAACTCGGGCACCCCTATTCCCAATAGGTTGAATAGGCGAGTGGTTAGGAGCTACGACATATGGTGAGTTGGAGTGTGTTCGGGTCCTAGCCAATGATGTCGGGGATGAGTCTTCAGATGTCTCAGAGTCGTCAAAGGTCACAGATAGCCAGCCAGGGTGTCCGCATCTCCGCAGATATGCCTCATACTCCATCTGTGGCTTCACCCTCCTAAGGGTCCCAGCGGGAGCAGTCTCATCAACAGGGTGTGCAGGTGCTTTACCTCTGTCAGCTATAGTCTGGTTATTCTGTAAAATTGTCATGAGTAATTTTGTTTCTCATAGCTCATGGTTAGAATAATAGTACTAGTAATAGTAGTGATGGCAGTAGTATCAGATATTCCAATAGTATCCATAACCAAAGGTATCAATGACTAATAGTATCAGATATCATTAGCTTCTTCAAATAATAACAGGCAAAGCAGTTTATCCTATGAAAACCTTTAGACAATTCAAAAAAATTTCAGAAATCATAAGTTTCAAACAAAGAAGGTCCAGTTATTACCTAAAGGTCCATGACGGAATTTACGCATCCGGTAAATTCATGATTCCGTTGATCAAGTGTAATCAACAATTTACCCAACCCAATCATCCCAACACTTTTTTACAAGGACAGTCCTAAGGTGTCTGGGTTGTAGCCTAGGGTCTACTATGGTATTCCCGACTTCTCCACAACCTTTGGCTTTGATACCAATCTGTCACACCCCGATCCCAGGTAGGGTGGGACATCACAGAATAGCAATAGCATAAGGCAGCAGAAACAAACCATCATAAGATCTCAAAGGAGAGAATATCACATGGCATAAATCATTAAAGAAAAATCCGAACCAGATACAAGTCTAGTCCCCATTATAAGTGTTTAAGTCATCATTTCAAAGTGTTTTCATCAATAAAAAAAGTAAATTGTTTCAAATGTTTTTAGATCATAATAAGCCAATGCCATGGGTCGTGGAGCTAATTCAAGTCCTTCTACACAACTAGACATTCGTCACGGGTTACTTGAAACATGCTCAAAAGAAAGTTTGTGTCAACTATAAAGTTGGTGAATTCAAGTGCTTAAAGTTTAAAAACAAAAGAATTAAATAAAATTCTCATTTGATTTAAAAGAAATCGTAGTTTCAATATTGTGGGGGATCAAAATCAACCGCGCACTCAGTCCCATCTAGCCTCTTCTAAAATTGTGTTTTACCGGTTAATCCAGAAGGAAGAACTGAGCCCCAAACCAGTGTACCATACCTGCCAGATGGTTCACCATAGTTTCTTATAAAAACCTGTCACATGCCACAAACGATCCCTCAGGATCTCAGTGGGGTACCCTTCCTAAACGGAAGCCACTGTGCGTGGGGGATTCCCCAAATAGATCTATTCACATAAAACAAGCAGTTCATAAAAGAATTAATGATCGTAATATAAGCATCAGCATATAACCACAATTCCCACATGCAAATACCAAGTAAAGCACGGATATAGTTCAATTATGACAGAGCATGCTTCATCCTAAAACAGTAGTAAAAAGGGGATCACTAGAACTCACTTTAAAGTTCAAGCTAATATTCTTCGTGTGCCGGGGAAGTCTCAAGCCTAGCACCCTACCATCAAAAATAAGTGGTAAGCTACTGGTCCTAAACTTATATAAGGTGTACTAGGTGTGCCAAGGAGTTGGTTGT
>BJCN01322374.1:0-17484 GCA_018326445.1 Flaveria brownii
AGCATCAAGGAACTTTGCAGGTGGTGATAGAGACCCGTCAATGAACTTGTCTAGGTCAAGGCCAATTAGAGTTGAGTGAATCTGTTTGCGCCAAACAGGAAAATTCGATGCTGTTAGCTTGATTGGAAAGTGGGAGGCTGCTGTGACGTGAACGATGGTGCTGGAACAGGAAGAGTTTGTGGCTGCCATGGATGAAGGCAAGACTGCTGCTGTTAGGGATGAAAAGGTTGGCAGTGAAAAAGAAGAGAAGGATTGAAGGAAGAAAAGAAGGATCGATTGTTTCTCGTGAGAGCTAATCAAAGCTCTGATACCATGTTAAGGTACAGAGAATTGATGATGAAAACTTGCATCTATTGATTTGCAATACATCAATAAATAGTTGAGTACAGGAGATAAAGTAGGAGTCCTATATGGAGTTGTTACAACTGCTCTTGACTAGATAGATGTACAAGTAATTTAAATACAATAATAGAATAATAAAAATATTATATTGATTTCTCGTTAATAAACCACCTACATCATGTGTTCTTATTGTTCTTCTACTTTCAGTTGTTAGCCATTGTTACTATAATGTTACTCGGGTCACATGTTTAACCCAAACATGCTTTCTTCAATATGTAATTACTATTTCATTCAACTTAGGATATAAAAAAATATTCATTTGATCTACAAGTCAAAGAAGTTTCTACATAATTGTAATTCCAAACAATAAAATTAAAATTATATTCTCATTCAGTGATTACTTTCCTACCTACTAACCACCAATATCTCATCACTACAAAACTTCTACATTCAACCCATCATTCCAATTGAACAAAAGATTAACTTCCTCGATTCAGCAAAAAAATTGCAACTTTATTTCAGCGACTTTAATGTCATTTGCCCTAAATTTAACCAAATTATCAAAATTTAAATAAGAAACATCATTGAAGTCATACCAATTTGAATCTGAACATAGCCCAAACCCAAATTTTAATCCAATTCATTCCCCTGAACTTAACAGAACACAAGCAATAAACAACAATTGCAACAGCTATCATCATTTACATCCTCTAAGATCACATAATAAGGGATCATAACCAAAATTACCTGCAAGTGAGAAGGAATTAAGCCTGAAGTTGAAAGCTTTGTTTCATCCAAAGCAAATTGAATGAACTTTTGGTATGAGAAAGAAGATGCAACTTTCATTGAACATGGGCACCTCTTACTTTTGGTTCTTGATGACAATGGATGATGGGGTTGAATGGTTGTAGTTAAGAAAGTTGAGGATGATAAAGACTCCATTGATGAAGGGTTTGCAGTTGAATGAATTGTTAGTTACTTTAAGATCTCCATGAAAGTGTGTGTGTTTGTGTGTGTGTGTGTGTTTGTGTGTGTGTGTGTGTTTGTGTGTTTGTGTGTGTGTGTGTGTTTGTGTGTGTGTGTGTGTGTAGACAGTAACAAGAAGACTGGGAGGTGAGGAAGACAGCAGCACCGCTTTCTACTTTTGTGCGTAGTGACGTGGTCTTGTTTGGACCGTTGGATTTTTCTTGTTATTAACAGTTAACGTTGTATTACGAGATGATAAAACCAAAATGTTTTCAAGTTGAATCTCTTGTCTATGACAAAAAGTATTCTAGACCGAGTCTTTTAACTCAACAAATCAAAACTGGTGTATGGTATGCGTCATTATAACTAGATGGTACATGACTTATTTTATTTCTGTTATTTTATATCATTTAAAAAAATAGTTGTTCATTTTTAATTTAGCTTATCATTTTATTCGTAACTTAAATATCTCTGATTATCAGTTCGCCCTCTAAAACTAACCCTTCATGCTTATTAAGTCGTTAGCACCCCCTTTTCATGACGCTAGTTAACGCCCCCAATGGGACCGTGAGTTAACGCCATTCATGGGGCACATAAGCACTAATGCCACTGGGTATCAGGTATACTGTCCGAACTAAGATGTCAAGTGTTTTGATTATATATATATATATAACTTTGTAATGGTGATTGTATGAATGTTTAAATATGAACACGAGTCTATTATGTCAAACACTTTTTTATAAAGCGAGTCAAGTTTTTTACAATACCGTTCTCATTTATATTCAATTCTAGTTGTCTGTTAATTATAAGCTTTATTCCATACTAAAATTGTTATTGTATATTTGGAATTTGACAGTCTAACAAGGTATTTTGACGTTTATTTTTAACTTATCTGAACGACAATCTAATCTACGTTTACTACTACATCTACTTTTTTTTAACGGTACATCAAGTTACATCATATCTGGGTTTGAACCCAGATATGATGTAACTTATCTGGGTTTGAACCCAAATATGATGTAACTTATCTGAACGACAATCTAATCTACGTTTACTACTACATCTACTTTTTTTAATTGGTAATCAAGTTCCGTCATATGTGAGTTTGAACCCAGTACTAAACGCCTCCACCACATCTACTTGTGATTGCAAGCATTAATTAACTAAATCACTCGCTTCACCCCTTCCAAATATGAATATGATTTCGGTCATTTTTATAACCTTCATAAACACTTCACTTTGGTAACAGAGGACGATTAGGGTTTCATAATCGATAAATGAACACCGAGAAATCACACGAAGAAGATGATGCAGGTGATTCATCTTCTATCAATCGTCTACCAGACGAAATCATCCTTCAAATCTTCACCAAACTACAATATCTGAAAACCCTATGCTTCTGCCATCAAGTCTCAAGACGTTTCTCCTCCATCGTCCTTCAAATCGACACCATCTCCTTCATCGCCCCACTCTTAAACTCTCACAATTCCGATAACATCACCTCCGGCGACGTTAACGCCACCGGATCACCTAAAAAGCTCCTTTGGTCGCTGATAAACGATGTCGTTTTAAAACCTATTCACCTCCTCCGGCGTATAGTTGCTCCGTCAAGTAGACCTCTTCCGCCTATAATCTCATCGTTTTACGGTGATTCGTTTCGATCTGCAGTTTCGTTTTTGAGTAAGTTTAGAGGAGTTAAATCGTTATCTATCGAGCTTCCGTCTTCTAGTCACAGAGGTATAGATAATAATTGTTTGTTCAAGTGGAAGGTTACGTTAGGTAACAGAATTGAATCGTTTATATTTCTATCGCCGAATTCGATTAGCGATTCGAATGGATTATCTGTGAATGTTGAGGAAGAAGAGGATACGGTCCATATGGAGCCGAGTGTTGATTCGTTTAAGAGGAAAGTTCATATCGCGTTTCAGTGTTTGAAGGATGTGATTGTGAGGCATAGGATGCTGTTGTATTTCATCAAGGATCATCCAGTTTTGGATAAAGTCTGCATTACTGATTCGGCGAGAAGGGGGAGGCTTGTTTTGAGTGGGGAGAAACTTGCAGAGGTGAGGGGGTGGTTAAATTCGGCGCCTGATAATGCGAAACCGTTAATGAATCGTATTGAGGTTCCGGTTAATGTTAGCCAGTGTTATGTCCCTGTGTTGAATATGCCGGTTTCAGGGTATGTTATGAAGGGGATAACTCTTGTTGTGATGCAGATGAATAACTTACAGGATAAAGATGATTGGTTTATGAATGGTTTGGATGGTTGTGAAGATGAAGTGGAGGCTGCGTATAGTGAAGCTGTGATGGAGATTTTGGAGAATCATAAGGACAAGATGAAGAGGCTGCTGTAGTATGAGGTTGAAACTGGTAATGTGGTAATCATCTTCTTGTAAGTTATCAATTCGAATGCTTTTTTCTTATTGTCATGTACATTGCTTCATAAAGATTAGTGTTGGTATCTATCTGTATAAGCATTAGTTCTCCTTGAATGCAGTTTAAATTGAAATTTGCTTGTTTGACACAGGTGTTTTTGCATCCAGTTGTGTTAGAAATGATTTTGCCCAAGTGGTATAACTTTAGATCCTTAATGAATTTGTAGCTTACTAAGTAATGAATTAGAACATTAGTCTTGCGCTCAAATCTCTATATTGTTCTGTAATATGTCAAAATTGAGTAAGACTTCTTTACCAAACTCGGTGTCAAGTGCCACCCTTAGCTTGTAATGATCTATTTTGGTAAATTTGGATTGAAATTTTTACTTAAAGTAAACTTTTCTGGGAGACGGGGACAAATAAGGGTGCTAGAAATTTCCAACCTAAGTCACTTTGATGTTGCATTCACATGATATATAAACAGATGGATGGAGGTAGATGGTTGAATGATATCTTAAACATCTAAGTGGGGATTAAAAGATGGATTTACATTTCTATTCGATTGTGGTATTATTGTGAAGTCTCACAATTTGAGTGTTTGTTAACTTGGGTTCAAAGAAACTGGGCTACTAAAGGTAGAAGCTGGTCTTATTTTGCGCTAAATAGCTTTCCAGATTGCGTTAATTGTTTCATACTGTAGTCGGGCCAACAACAATTATGTGGTTGGTTAATTTTGTTCGTCGGTTAGGAGGATATAATTCATTCTTGTAGCCTGATTACACCCATGCAGACTGCTTAATCACCCGTTGTTGCTAATTGGTGTTGCATGGGCGAGTTTAACATCGACTCGTCTAGAATTGCATGGAAGCGTTAAGCAGGCAACTGGTCTGATGTGCCTAAATGCGCACATATTGCTATGCAATTGAAAGTAGGCAAGCAAAATGTGGTTAACAACTTCTTATGACTAATAAATTGTGTCCTATACTTCATCAACTATAGATGTGGTCTGATAACTGATAAAAAAAGGGCTTGGTTAAAATGTGATTCACATTTGTCACATCTTCAAGTGACTCATCAATCAGGTAGCAGTTTCTTTTTTTTTCTTCTCTCGTATCAAATATTTCTTAAGAACAAGAGGGTTCTACCATCTGATAGTAGATTGACAAATTTTTGGGCCTAGCTGGATTTGAACCAGCGTAGACATATTGTCAACGAATTTACAGTCTGTCCGCATTAACCACTCAGCCATCGACCCAACGCCTAATTCATTTTAGGAGTTTGGACCCTTTCCCAGCAATGGTGCAATGCATTAACTATCAATTTCATTCCTTATGTACATTAATTGGACATAGGGTGAGTATAGGTTGATTTAAATGTTTAACCCATGTTCCCTGATCCTAGAATTTTATGAATGGTCGTTTCAATTATAAATGTTTTGGTTAATTTGGTTAATTTGGTTATTGAGAAAGGTGTTTTGTTTAATTTGGTTAACCATCATATTCAAGTCTATTTCATTTATCAATAAATCAAATATATATATTTTTGGTTGGAATTAAATATTAACAAATCATGTATAAGCGACAACTAAAATGTAATTTATATAAAATATAACAAAATTTTTCTAACGTATATGATATTATTTAAAAATCCAAAACTTTTATGTATTGGCCGATGATAATGCATGCTATGAATTTGGCCGGTAATATTTCTAACTTTTTTTTGTTACTGATAACAGTTTAGTCGTAATTATTAAAGATTTACTTTTAATTTGCAGTTAATTTTACTCACAATGACGATTATGAACGAACCGAAGTAATATACAAACGAAATTGAGCGGAAAATAAATGCAAACCGAGTGTGAATCTATGATAATTATGCTATTAGGATTGTCACTGCTAATAAAAGTGAAAGCTGGGGCTTGATAGTGTAAATTTTCGGTTCGGTAGTGAAACTTTTTTAATAAATATAGAGTCCGCTCCCTTAAAATAGTTTATTTTCGTCCCTGCCTTAGTAAGCTTTGGTTCAAACTCCGCCACTGATGATTATTACATTTAAAATTTTTAAAGTTGATTTTAATGGCCTCTCTGTGTGATTATATTACATTATATATACGTATAACCATGACCAACATTTGTAAAAAAGCATAACAACCCGTCAGTTTCTTAATAGGTTTTGTTATTTTGTTTAAACTTCTTCGATTATAGTCTGGTTATATGGTTATTTATGCGCACCCAATATATATAATACTTACGTGAGAAATATGATCAAAAAGTTCAAATAAGTCTAATTTATCGAATTAAATTATTTAGAAATGTAATAACACTTTGGTTGCTTTTGATGTTTGAGCTGTTAGGTTGTGTTTCATCAACTTAACTGCACAACAAAAATGATTGGGTGACATTGTGGTGTTTTGGTTTATTTAACAGGCTCAAAAATATATTTTTAATGGTAAAAGTTATTTGCTCCTACAAAATATCGAACATAAAGGCGAATGGATTTTTATGGATCATCAATTGTTGTAATGTTGGTTCATGTTTACATTACAAAGTGCGAGACATAAACCAAATTAGTTTACAGGAGCAATGCACATAACGAATTTAGACGTTGGTTACGACGCTTGCAAACGTACCCTTTACCATGATTATATGATCCTACGTTCTCGTCGCATCACGTAGGGTTAAAAACTCGTTAGTTTTGCTAACCATATACATTTGTTCTCATTTTCTTATTACACACCACCCCTACGCGTGATACTTGCTTGTTTAACATTCTAGAACAATTTCCTTTTGTCCTTCACCCCTACGCGGGTTCGAACCTCATTGACACCAGTTTGGGGACATCTAAAGCAATGAAGAGAATTTTCCTTTGAGCCAATGTTGCGGATGCCGATTCTCAGAGCTTGACCTCGGTTTTCATCCGGCTGTTACTCCAAAGGGGCAACCCTTGTGGAGGCAGTACGGTTTCCGGGGAACGCCGTAACCAAGTCTGACAATTCCAGCATGGACCTGGTTCAGACAACATAGTCTGGAACAGATCTTGGCTAGGGTCGCCTCACCGGCGATGTGACAGGAGTCACTTCTAAGAAAGTCACCGTTCAAAAAAAAGAACAATTTCCTTTTACATTTCACACCCTTGTAGTTTTCATAATGCACACACTCTAACACTGTTTTTGAAATTATATTACATAAAATACATAAAAAAAACAAGGGTTGTTTGTTTAGGATGCATTCAATGTGTTTCATGCATCTTGACTTTGAATTACTTTTTTTTGAA
The DNA here is from genome assembly GCA_018326445.1 of Flaveria brownii. Lineage (NCBI taxonomy): Eukaryota > Viridiplantae > Streptophyta > Magnoliopsida > Asterales > Asteraceae > Flaveria > Flaveria brownii. The sequence continues at coordinate 6,957 of BJCN01322374.1, forward strand.
AGGTGAATGTCTCAGCGGAAAGCCTGTAACCTGACACCCGTGCCACGCGGGTTCGAGCCTCCGGATCCCCACATATTGTGGGAGAACCCGTAGGAATTACCGTGATCAACGGAAACTCGACCCGGAAACCCTTTCAGGCGGGAACCCCACATATTGTGGGTAAACCCTCCCCCCCTCAGGATAGAACCCGTGACCTTTGGCCACTAGATCCTTATCCCTCATAGAGGTGGCCAACTGAGCTAGCCCAGCTGGTTCTTGACTTTGAATTACTAACACAAGGATATTATTTGCAATAATCAATTCATAACAAAATAATATTCATATATTTTTATTGAGAAAGACCAAACTGGTCAAATTTGATGTGCTTCCTAAGAATTTAACATGTGAAACCTTACATTATATTTCACTCTTCCCTCTTATAAATACCACAAACTTCAATCATATTTCATCCAAAGAAAACCTCAAATTTTTTCAAACACATTTTTAATCAACCAAGTTAAACATGACAACCGCTAGTATTGTGGTCGAAGTAACTTCTCAATATCCAGCTGAGACGGTTTTTAAGGTTTTCAATAACTTCCATACTATCGCACCCAAAGTCAATCCACAAGTTTTCAAGTCTATTGAGACAATCGAAGGCGATGGAGGTGTGGGAACAATAAGGATTTTCACATTCGGTGATGGTAAGAAATTACACCATTATTAGAAAGAGCGTCTATTGTTTGTTTGCTAGTTTTCATATATTTTGTATTCTTTCTAAACAAACCTTACTTTATGCAGATGTCCCGTTTACAAACGAAAAGTTTAGACAAGATGTCATTGATGCAAGCAACTTTACCTATAACTACACATTTTTTGAAGGTGACAACTTGATGGGCATATTAGATTCCATCAACCATCATGTTAAGATCATCCCCTCTGCTGACGGAGGATGCGTATTCAAGCAGACGGTCGTGTATAACTGCAAAGGCGATGAAAAACCATCTGCAGAGATTCTTAACTTCGAGAAAGAGTTATATGAAAAAACCTACAAAGCTATCGAAGCTTATGCGGTTGCCCATCCCGACAGTTATTAGTTGCATCAATGTGTCGTGTTATGATTCGAAATGATTTCATCTGGGTGTTTTTCTATTTCTCAATGTCTCTTCCATTGTTATTGTGACGCGTTTCTAATAAATGATGAATAAAACATTCAATTATTCGCCAAATTTCTCAATCAAAGATTTAATAACGTATTCTCCCTTCACCATTTTCTTTTTATCTTGTCACCTATTTTATTTTTTTCTTAGCCATGATTATAAGCATATGGAACATTTTTCGTGTTTGGAATAAAAACGTGAGGTTTTTAAGGTAATATTATTGAGTCTTAAATAATTAATCCAAGAGTTTGATAGATAATTAATCACCAAAAAGAAAATAATACAATATCTTTGACTTGAGGAACTTTCTTGCTAGACTTTGTCGTCTGCCACTTGACGTAAATTTGATGGAGACAAATAAATATTATTGACATGTTTAGTAAAGAAAGCGACATCCTAAGATTAAGAATATAAGTTTTTTTTTGGAAGGAGTAGATCGTCTGGTAAAGCCCTTGGGTTCCCTATGGGAGACCCCGGTTGGAATCCCAGCGGTTGAATTTCGCCGCTCTAGTGGGACCGAACCCCTCTACAACCCCGGGCGGGAACCCCACATATTGTGGGTAAACCCTCCCCCCTCAGGATCGAACCCGTGACCTTTGGCCACTAAGTCCTTATCCCTCATTGGGTGACCAACTGAGCTAGCCCAGCTGGTTATTAAGAATATAAGTTAGTAGTTAAAAGTGGTTCTTTTAATATAGAATATAAATACATTTTTACTTTTGTTTTTTCTTTGACGTTATATTTTGACTATTAAACAATTAAATGACAGTTTATACTAATAAAGCCTAGCATCGAACCAGTTGCATATCTTTTCACATGTTGTAACAATTTGTGTGTGTTTTGGGTGCAAATGAAATGTGTCTTGACTCTTGAATGTTTTTAAGCATTTGGCTTATTTTTCATCATGTTAATATATTTGGACATGTGATGCTATGTGAAAAAAATAAGTAGACTGATTGGTTGTAAAAATATGCGAGTTGTATTATGTTATGTTACAATTCTTACTAATAGCGTGGATCGATTATGAAGATGTTTAATTGTGGATCGATTATGAAGATGTTTAATTTTGTTTTACAATCCGTTCCGAACATAGGAAAATCATAATATATATACTTGCACAATTTTTCCAACATTGTATGCGAAACAATATATATAGAACTTCTATACATATACATAACGTTTGTATGGATTACTTGCACGTGAAGCTCAATAAAATGACTAAAAATAATACTGAAACATGAATGAAATTACTACTGAAATAAAAATAATACTGAAACACACTCGTGCTTTTTTGCAATGTTTAAACCATTATATTCAAGATTTCAAACACTCAATATCTATACTGTTTGAGTCACGTTTTGATAAATATAACGAAGTAAGATTTATTTTTTTTAAGCAACATATTTTATAATTAACACTCTTGTACAATACCTTATATTGATTGTTCTTGAACAATTTAATTTAGGGGTAAATTACGAAAATAACCATTTGACCAAATCGAATTACTAAAATAACCGGTCAAAAATGAAGTTTATTAAATAAAACAGACAATCATATCGATCCACGTGTCCATCCCTCGCTGACGTGACGAGGAATTATGGGAATCCCTCGCCCAGAAAGACGCGCCAGCGAGGGATTATGGGAATCCCTCGCCCGCGTGTACATCCCTCGCTGACGAAGCTTTATCCCTCGCTGACTCAGCGAGGGACTATGGGAATCCCTCGCCCAAAATTACAAAAATACCCCCCTCCCTCATAATTAAAAAAATAAATATATATGTTTTTAACCAAAAAAATCGTATTTTTAATTATTTATTGTTTTTAAATACATAAAAATTTAATTTAATTTAATTTTTAACTATATAATACAATGTTTACCCTTAACAAAGTTATCAAATCTTACATTCTTCTCAATTTTTTTTGTTATTTTCTTTTTAAAATTATCCCAAATAAGAAAATGTCAGTTAAAATTATCAAATAAGAAAATGTCAGTTAATATTAAAAGGTAAATGTGTGATAAATGGTAAATGTGTGATACTGTGTGATAAATGACATTAAAAGGTAAATGTGTGATAAATGATATTGTTAGATCCTATTCAACACCGTTTACAAAATGTCATTTACCACCACTGTATAATATGATATTAACTGACATTTCCTGATTTGAGAGAATTTTAAGAAAAAAGTAACAACGAGGTTGAGAAGAATGTAAGATTTGATAATTTTGTTAAGGGTAAACATTGTATTATATAGGTGAAAATAAAATTAAACTAAATTTTTAAGTATTTAAAAACCAATAAATAATTAAAAATATGGATTTTTTTGGTATAAAACATATATATATTTATTTTTTTAATTATGGGCGAGGGGGGACATTTTTGTAATTTTGGGCGAGGGATTCTCATAATCCATCGCTGAGTCAGCGAGAGATAAAGCCACGTCAGCGAGGGATGTACACGTGGGCGAGGGATTCCCATAATCCCTCGCTGACACGCTTTTCTGGGCGAGGGATTCCCATAATCTCTCGCCACGTCAGCGAGGGATGGACACGTGGATCGATAGGATTAGCTGTTTTATTTAATAAACTTCATTTTTGACCGCTTATTTTAGTAATTAAATTTGGTCAAATGGTAATTTTCGTAATTTTCACTTAAAAAATAGTTTGATCTGAGTATCCCACTTGATAATGTCTATTCTCGATACTTTTTGTTTTATCGATAACTACTAAAAATTGAAGTTACACGATATATAGTGACAAATGGGAATCAAATATTAGTAAAGGATTGTTTATTTATCATGCTAAATAATAAAATGAAGTCAGAGCTAGATAGATGTGTATAATAACATAACAATTTTTTAAATTATTCTATCAGTTTTTTGTTTACCAGACGGCAGCATTTTGGAAGTGATCTCTCTATCTCCCAAGATAGAGGAAAGACTCGTCATCACCTATCTTTCTCAGATCATGTTTTTAAGTGGGATATACTGGGTTGATTTGTTTGTTTGTTGCATACCATATATTATAGTTGTTAAAGTTAGTGATGTGGAGGATATATTATTTATCATTGAACAATATTAATGTATAAGTGTTTTAGGCATAGAATGCACATTATTAATGCATATTATTTAAGCGTGAGTTTTTGTAGATATAATATGCATCCTTACGAAACTATAATATGGTCTCATCAGTGATAGTGAAACTTATCATTTAAATCCTTGGCCTATCCATAAATTTTTTTGTTGTTATATTTTTAAAATATGATTCTTTCAATTAAATTCTAAATATATCGTTACAAGTGATTATTTTAATATACGATTCAATATAAATTGTATCAATAATGAAATTGTTTTTAATAACATACAAGTAATCAAAACGCACACATATAAACTGGTGAAGTTGCCTTAAGTAATCTAAGCGCACACGTACATGTAAGAAAGCATATTATAATATTTATCGTTGATGTAGCATCCTTGGAGGACAAAATTATAGTTTTAGCATTTAGTAGTAACTTCCTTTTGATACTATGAGATGTTTTATAACCATTTTATAAATCTTGTTTTCGACTCGGGGTATCTTTGGAACCGGTTCAACTATCTCTCAAGATATAGGAAAGACTCGTCACCACTTACCACTCTCAGACCTTGCTTTTTAATGGGATATACTGTGTATGTATGTATGTTTGTTTGTTTATAGTTAGGTCCACTCATATTTCATTCAATTCCTTTACATATTTGTAATCTGCATTGATGAAGATACACAACAAAATTGAGTAAATAGTTCTTACTTTTCGTTTGCAATTTCGGTTGTTCTTATATCGTTTGGAGACTGCCAATCTCAAATTTGGGGGCAACAAACACATATTCGGAAATCTCAGTGCTTAAGCGGTAGCTATAATTGGTATCTCGCCGGTTAAAGCCCATTATAAACATTGAGCATGTAAAAGAATTACGGATCTTCTATATTGCAAAAACCTGGGGACGAAAAGTGAGTAACGTACGAGTAAATTGTTGGTGACTTGTTACGTTACTAGAATTCACGTGAGACCAAATGGGATTTCCGATTAAGCTTTAAATAGATTAGCAGGTATGTAACGAAGACTCGTTAAAGTTATTCTAATACACTATGGTGCAGTTGAGCTTAGTTCTCAGACTCTAGGGTGAAAGATTATAGTTACAGGCAGTGATTTCATGATACCCTTTGTGGGTTATGACCTTTATGATTGAATATTTGTGGGTTTAGTGATACATTATGCATAGTGACATGGCTGTAAACAATGTTGGAGCAGTTAAATATAATGTTTTCAAAACCGGACCGGACAGTTTATGGTAGATGGATGAAGCTACATTCAATGGTGTCTCGGAAAACAAAATCAAATCCGACGCGCCTTCAAAACCCTCGATTCAGTTTAAAACAGAAGAAAACAGACGAAGTTTTTGAGGGGGAAAAATTAATGTTGAGAGTGGGATTTGAACCCACCCCCTTTCGGACCAGAACCTTAATCTGGCGCCTTAGACCAACTCGGCCATCTCAACTTTAGATATTATTTTTAGTTACGATCTTATTTTTAATCGAAGTTTGCATGTTGGTGAGCCAGACAAGCAAAATTATTTGGTTAAAACGAGATATTAGTTTCTGTGCTCTATGAATTCATCACTCTTTCCATTAATTTATTAAGGAAAGACTACCAAGTGTATTGCTAATAGCATGTTGGAAAAATTAATTGAAAATGATAAAGTTAAGATACAAATAATTATATTTATGTATGAGTTATAATTAATAATTTATGCGTTTATGTTCTCCCTAATGAGAGCTTTGTGACAAACAAATATATGTCTAAAATAAAATTAAGATGAATGAATTGATTTTTAAAATTAAGAGTTAAATGTTGAACTCGAAATTATTTTATGGTTTGTTGTCTAGTTTATGGTAAGGTTACCTCAAATGCTAGTTAAAGTTGGAAGCTCACATCAAGGTATATGATACTCTTAAAGTTGATAAATTTAAACGAACCAATGTCATAGTAAAGATGTTGATACTTGTCATCGTATTTCAAGGCAACCAAACCCAATTGAGATGGTGAAGAAAATAAAGGGTTTAGTGAGACAAGAATAATCGTCTTGTTAGAAAGATGAAAGATTTGAACCCTGGTTGTTAATCCATTTCATCACCACTAGCTAGTTGAACAAGCGGATGTAGCGAATGGGTCTTAACTCATGCTAAAGACTCAATTTTATGTTATATATTATACATACGTATTCTATCAACTAATTTCATATGTAAGTTTTCTTTTTAAACATTTAATACATAATTGCTTTTAAAAAGTTAACACATAGAGTTTTGTTTAGTTGTTTCTCTAGACATTTGGATATTAATTTTGTTAAAAAAACGAGTTCATTTGGAAAAAATATTATATTTTTATTAAAATAATATTTTTAAACGAACTATATATTAAATTATCTTTATATTTATATATTAAATCATTACAAATTATATATTAAATTAAATCTAAAAAAAATATAAGGTTGATTGTAAATGTAACCCGTATCTCATTAACTTTGCTATTGGGTGACTGAACGAGATACAAACTGAACTTGAGTTCTAGATTTTCTATACTCTCTGAGAGAGGTGTTCTTAACGGTTATAAGTATTTTAATATTTTGTGACAGAAACTTATAATTTATTCATAGAAAATAATACAAAATTAGCCGCTTCATCCCATACAAAACGCCCAAACATTTTTTATAAATTTTTTTCCTTTTTTTCTGGGCTAGGGTGAGGGCTGCTCTTCTATTCTAATAGTCTTTATAAATAACTTATAAACACCCCACAACTATATGATACTTTTACCATCATTTTTGTTAATATTACTAGAAGGTTGAGATGCATCTTCTGTGTGTAGGAACCTTCTGTTTCTTCTGATTTAATTCTTTCCTCCACACTTTCACAATATCTTGAGATATTTTAATGGCATCAGCAGATACACCTGCAAGCCCTCTTCTTGTGAACCCTGATGCATATAACCCATGTTTCCCCTTCCACCCCTTTGGAAATGGGGTCTTTGGGAACCCATTTTTACCAAAGAATTCAGTCTCCTGTTCATCAAAAATGGAAACTTTCAATTAGTCGAATTCAAATATACAATCTTTATTGTGGATAGTTACTAAAACGGAACAGTTTGATCATTTTTTTTTTGTGAATTGGACATATAAGCCGGCTTAGCATGTATTTCTCTTAGACTTTTCAGTTAAATTATCCTGCAAGTCGGGGCGCCTGCTAAGTATATCGCCTACTTAGCTGACAAATCCGAAATAAAACGCGTTGATTTGCAATAGACTTATTAGCCTGTAAGTTTAGGCACCGGTTAAGCCTTTCTGGATTTGCAATTCAGAAAGGGGTGGCGGCGCAGCTTGTTGCCCGTCTACCTTCTATTTTGATGTAATTGACAAATATATTGTATTTCTTTGTAATTTCTAATTAATATAAACGAACATGTAGGTTATAAGAACTTATTAGGATGAAAAATAATATCCATTTTCAAAAAAAGAAAGTTGAACAAAACTGCCTGTTTTAGCATTTACTAACTTTCCTATCTTTATTGCCAAAATGCAAAAAATAACGGAAGCTTTTGCTCACCTGAAGCCAGTATGGGACATTGCTGCAATATCCAGTTGCTAAAACAACTGAATCTATATCAAGTGTTTCGCCATTGACGAGCTCGACAGAGTTGCTGTTGAACCTTTTGATCCCAGGGACGACGCTGATATCGCCTGATCGAATTTTCTCGAGGGCACCGATGTCAAGAACCGGAGTCTTTCCATGATGGTTTTTAAGTTGTAATGGACCTAAAGATGGTCTTTTTATGCCATAGTTTTGTGTGTTCCCTAAAATGAACCATGCTAATACTAACAGAAGCTTGTCAACCAACCACAAAGGTAGCCATTTCATCAGCATCACAGCTAGATCAAATGTAGATGTTCCCATAATTTCTCGTGGTAAAACATGAACCTGTGGAGAATTTACATGAATTAGATGTTTTATTGTAATGGGTATTCGTTTTCTTGAAAAAAGATTTGATCTTTTTGATGGGGTTTAAAGGTTGTTTCAGATTTACTTACCGAGCTTCGAACCACCATTGATGGCTTTGCATTGTGGTTAGAGAGATCTAGTGAGACCTCCATGCCGGAATTCCCACATCCGACGACCAACACCTTCTTTCCGGCGTATTTCGCGCCAGATTTGTAGTCTTTAACATGGATCACTTCACCGGAGAACTCGTGTAGTCCATCTATTTCCGGGACTATCCCTTCTGCATTTTCCCCGGTTGCCACAACAAGCATCTGACAGATATACTCAGTTTCTAACCGAGTGGGCCCGCTTGTCGAGGCGGTCACGACCCGCCAAAGATGGCATGCTTCATCATACTTAGCGGATTGAACACACTCATTGAAATGTGGCTTGATGTCAAACATTTGGGCGTAGTTCTCGAGGTACGCGATGAATTGTTTCTTTGTCGGGTACTCGGGGTATTCCTCGGGAAAGGGTAGTTTGGGAAGTTGGCAGAATTTTTTCGGGATGTGAAGTTTTAGTCGGTCATAGGTGCGTTTTTGCCATAAGGAAGCAATGCAGTCAGATCGTTCAATGACTACAAAGGGAACACCTTGTTCTTTAAGGCAAGCCGAGACGGCTAGTCCTGAGGGTCCTGCGCCTACTATGACAGGACCGTTGACCAATACAAATCGACGGCCAATGGAATCGTTTTGACCTGAAAAGCTAAACATTCTTGAAAATGTCTTGGGACACAAGGTTAAGTTTTAATTTGTATGTTTGAAAGTGAAGGTGAGCTATACTTGTTTGAATGAAAAAGGAGGTTAAGGAGAAGATGTATATATAGTTGGTGTGAGTATCGTTACTTGTTAGAAATTAATTAATGCATTTTGAAAAGCCGATATCAAATCATAAGCTAGATTTCTTTTATTCTATTATCTTTATCTAAATAATAATTAGAATCTTATTTATATATCATAAATCATAGTTATAATAGATTTAATATAGACTTTGAGATTTGATTAATCAGTCTATTTTGTTGGAGGATAAAAGATATTCGGCCACTACATAATTATTTTAATAAAATCTTTTTTATCTTAGAAAATAAACTAAATTCATAAAAGGTCTTTTGTGAAAATAATTTTATCTTATTAAAGTTGAAATCTTAAAATTTTTAAGGCAATGCTCGTGCCAAAAAAGACACACATAAAGTGTCACAATACATGTTTTAAATTACAATGAATAATATCGAAAATCAAAATGACGAAATAAAAATTAATTGTATGAATCAACTTAATTAAATATACAGAGCACTTTTAGTACAGTTTTCTGACTATTTTATAAAATGTGAAAAGATCGACGTCAAAGAGGATACTTTTGTATTTATTTATTTCTTTTTTAGTTTAATATTTCGGATACTTTTGTGTTTATCCTCTATAATCTTCTCACATACGGTAATGTAATAATGTGTGAAGTTTGGTGCAATGCATTGCATTGTTAAAGAAACAAAAGAAAACGTTAAGTAACTTAATGCGCTGTTTTAAGTAGTAATAATGTAATCAGATAACCTTATGCAATCGTTTATAAAACCATTTTTACTAACACCTTAACTTGTAAAATGTAACTGTGTAAGATATGTGAACAGAATAATAATATTACTAGAAAGATTAACAACAGAATGCAAATTTAAATACGCTCCAAAAATCTTTAGACCAAAGGTTATTGAAGAACTAAAATTATAATTAGAGTAAATTGTCATTTTCGTCCCTGTGCTTTGTTGAAAATTGTCACTTTCATCCAACAGTTTATTTTTTCGCATCTGGGTCCCTGTGGTTTACAAATCTTGTCATATTCATCCAATTCGTTAACTCCATCCAACATTCTCCGTTAAATGAAGGGTATATCGGTCATTTTACATATATGTTTTATTTTTCTATTTTTTAAACCCCATTTAATATATCCCCTTTAAACAAATTGCTATTTTAGTCCCTGTGGTTTGGACATGTTTGCTAATTCAGTCCAAAAATCCCACCACCTTGGCATAAAACACCATATCACCACCACCCGTGATGGAACCACCATGTAGACGTAGGGTACAAATAACTCACACAAGACCGAGTACCAGAACCCAAAAGCCCGGCCCATACGGGCGGAACGGGTAAGCCAGCAAGACACGTGCCCCGCATTTAATTACGTCGGAATCACCACAATCATAACCGATAATTCAGTAACGATCGGAGAACATAATCGAAGTTTAATAAGACCGGAACCATCAAGAGTTGGACATCGTATTTACACACCACACCACCACGCCGCAAAACCACCACCACTCCATCAGAACCACC
>BJCN01322396.1:0-12279 GCA_018326445.1 Flaveria brownii
GCTGCAACTCTGAAGACTCATCAATTTGCATGAGTTGGTGAAAAGGTCCATGCTTTTGTAACTGTACATTGAGGTCTTGAGTCTGTAACTTTCCACTTTATGTACTTTTATCCTTTTACAATCTGCCTTTTGACTCCACATTGATTTTGTTGTATTTCAATATTCTAACTGGCTTTCCAAGTATAACCGGTTGTAGAGTGTAGTATAAAGTATCTCATGGTCTTGTATCTTATTGTAACACTTGTAAAATAACTTATGATTAATATACAACATTCTTGAAAAACATATATATTGTTCTTGAGTTCTATCTCCTTGTTTACTTGTGTTCTTTGCATCTTGTTCTTAATTATGGTTCCCTATTTGAAATGTTAAGTGTTCTAATACTCTCCTCATTATGAGAATGATTATATTGACCTACCTTAACCGGTCCTACAATTGGTATCAGAGCTTTCCAGGCACTTGATTGTAAGATCTCACCATCTTAAATCTCGTCAGTTCTCACAAAACACTTATCAACTTAAATAGCAGCTTCCAAGTCTGATATAGAAACCGGTACCATGGTAAAGTCCCCACTGATCACCCCTGATGTTTTTTATACTTGGTGTCTAAGAATGGAAGGCTTCAGCAAGTCACAAGATAGTAGGATGTGGGAGTCTGTTACCTCAGGACCTTACATTCCATGCACCTCTTCAGCTGTTGATGGAGGTGGCATGATCCTAAAGGAAGTGGTTTACTACTATAAAGAAGATATAAAAAGAATAGATGTAGATGAAAAGGCCATGGCTACCATCCAAACTCCTCTTCCAAATGCCATCTATAGAGGTTTCAAGAAGTGCAAAACAGCTAAGCAGCTCTGGGATGCACTAAAGCTGATGTATGAAGGGTCTACTGAAGCCAAAGAAAATAAGAAAGACCTTTTGAAGAAGTAGTTTGATAATTTCACCTTCAAAATAGGTGAACCATGACTCAATAATACTTCTGGTATGTTAAGATTATGGACACTCTGGTGGATGTTAGAGTGAAACTGGAGAACAAGGATAATATAAGAAAGGGTTCATGTCCTCTCTTTCTAGACAATAAACATACTACTGTGTGGTCATTAAGAGGACTGCAAATCTTAAGACCCTCACTATCACTGAATTATACGGCATACTCAGTGGTTACCAGATGGAGATGAACATGCAAAATCCATTTGGCAACTCTACCAATCAACAGAATTCTGCCCTGTATGTGGTTGAAAGGGATTGCAGAGAACCATAACACTATTTTTATCTCTTACCCTAACAACTCACCAAAGGGTCCTTTCATCACCTTCTTAGAGACACCTAGGGAGAGCTATATCTGAGGAAACCTATTCGAAGAGACAAGCTCAGCACAAGGCTTTGTGTCTTATGATGAAAGTACAAGCAACTTCCTCTTCACCCTTGAAGACTTGGACTGTGTCCATTGGGATGATCTGGAATGTATGGAGATAGTTCAAAAATGGTTCTTCTCACTCATAGAGACAAGAAATTCTACAAGAGGATATGAAGGAAGTTTCCTAGCAATGTATCCAGTGGAAAGTTTGGGCTGGACAAAAGCAAAGTGAAGTGTTACAACCTTAACCGGATGGGACACTTTGCTAGGAAGTGCAAGGCACCTAGGAAAAATGGTGGCCAAGCACAACCCAAGACAAACTACACTAAGGGAGCTTAACACACTGAGAAGCCCAAGCAGCAAGCTGTAGTTACTATTAAAGAAGGAGGCTTTGATTAGAGCTTCCACGTAGAAGAGGTGTCTCCAAACCAAGCACTGCTGGTAGATCTTGATGAAGCCAAGGTACTGGAGCATCTTTCTACCCATAGTGCATTGCTAAAGTAAATAGATATAGGTCTTGTAACTTAGAGATGAGATCTGATCTTGAGTCCTTAAGCATCTTAAAATCTGATTTTAAAAGAGCTAAAATGAGTATAAGTTAAAGATAGAAGACTTAAATAAAACCATTTCAACTCTTAAACATGAGCATACTAACTATAGGACTCAATTCAAAGATCTCATCACTAAGTTAACTGAGTGCCAGGATGAGCTTGTAATCATCAAAGCCAAGGTAGAGAAACATGTTCTTGAAGAAAAGACCTTCAAGAACATAATATTCTCATCCCTAGATGCCAAAGTATGTTATCAAAACAAACAGGGAAAGTGATGGAAAGTGATCAAACTCAACATGAACCATCCACCTCCAAAGGCAAGCTTCACCCTAGGAGGCTTGCTACAACATCTGAAAGGACGGGGATGGAGATGGAAAGTGAACAAATTCAGTCTCCCATTCACAAGAAGATCCTTAGAAGAAACAAAATTGACTTCATTATGTGTGGTAATACTTCTCACCTTGCTAAGGATTGCTTCTACAATCCTAAAAGTACTATCAACATAACAAGGCAAAAGACTTTTGAGAGGAACAAGAAGAAGAAACCTTCGGAAGAAAACTAGGCTTCTTTTGGAAGCTCCAAAATGAAAATGAATACAAGTGAAAACTTGCCTTTGGAAGATATTTTGGTCTCGAAAGAAACGAATGCTTCCGAAGCACTGAAGCTTGCTGTAGTGAAAGCAAGATCTTCTAAATGGTCAGTTTCCAAAACTTCTGAAGTTCTAAAAGCTTTAGAAGTATTGAAGGTCAAGTCTAATCTTCCAAAGATGGTGTGGAAGATAAAGGAAGACCATGTGACTAAGGGTTCTTCAATAACAACAGCACATGATCCCTAAAGTCTTGGCATAGGATAAATTACTGTTGCATTGTCTTCAGTTCATTTTGAAGAGCCCAAGACCAATGAGGCCTAGGTTTCCAAATATAACTAACTCTCTTCTATTGTGCAGGAACAACTGAAGACCAAGAAGAATAAATAGATTATTGACAGTGTTATTTCACGCACATGACAGGCAATAGCTCTTTCCTTCAAAACTTTGAGAAAATTAATGGAAGGCCCGTTGGTTTTGGAGGAGATGCTGGAGGTTACATTATAGGAATAGGCAGGGTCATAAATGGTAAGCTCAGCATTGAGAAGGTAAACTTTGTTAAGGAGCTTTGGTACAACTTACTGAGTGTATCCTAATTTTGTGATCCGAGCTATAACATGCTCTTTACTGAGCATGAGTGCATTACTCTCAAGCCAGGGGTGGTCATTTCTCAAGAGCATATCCTATTTAGAGCACCCCGGAAAGGGAACATGTACAAGATGGATTTGCAGGAAACATCTCCTTCAGGAGAAGTTTCTTACTTTCTATCTAAAGCAAATAGTGATGAGTCTTTCCTTTGGCATAAAAGAATGTGTCATATAAACTTTAAGAACATGAATAAGTTAATTAAGAATGATTTAGTAATTGCAATGCCAAAGAAAGAGTTTACAAGTGATGATCATTGTGTTGCATTCCTGAAAAGGAAACAACACTTAGTGTCTCACTGGCCAAAGGAAAGGAACTCTATCACTACTCCCTACACTTATGACACATGGATCTCTTTGGCCCCACCAGTGTAATGACTCCAAGAAGGACCTCATACTGTTTAGTGATCACAGATGATTTCACAAGATTCACTTGGGTTTTATTTCGTAGAACAAAGGATTAGACTCCTGAGATCTTAAAGAACTTCCTTCTGAAAATTAAGAATCAAAGTGATCACAAGGTCAAGATCATAAGATGTGATCAAGGAACTGAATTCAAGAACCAAATCCTTGACATATTTTGTAATGAAAAGAGTATTACAAGACAATGTAGCGCTCCCAGGACTCCTCGGCAAACTGGCGTTTACTGAGAGAAGAAACAGGACACTTTTTGAAGCTGCAAGAGCCATGTTGTCTGACTCTAAACTGCCCATCACCTTCTTGGCAGAGGCAGTTAACACTGCCTGCTATGTGCAGAACAAAGTTTTAGTAGTCAAGACTCACGGTAAGACTCCTTATGAACTACGGCACAAAAGAAGGCCTTTGATTGGTTTTCTCAAATATTTGGACGTCCATGCACCATCTTGACTACTAAAGATCAATTAGCCAAGTTTGCTGAGAAATCAGATAATGGACACTTTATTGGATACTCTTCCCAAGCTAAGGCTTATAGAGTATACATTCTCAGAACTAGAGTAGTTGAAGAATCATCCAATGTGATTTTCAACGAGCACACTCCCTGTGTGAAAGGTTCTGGTCCTGACTAGCTATTTGATCTTGATTTAGTTACCAACTGTTTTAACAAATCTTGTGAAGATGTTTCAGGATGTACAAGTAACACACTAACAGAAGATCCTGACCCAAGATTTAAGCTGAGAAGACCAAACAAGGCTGTTACTTCAGCTCCAGTGGTAACTAACCGTGCAAGTGAAGTTCCTATCAGTACAACAATGGCAAATCAAGCTGATACATCTGAAGTGCTAGAAAATTCCAGCTCAGAGGCACAAAACACAAATGAAGGAGCTTCAAATCTAGGAGGAAATGTTGATGGTGACAGTGATCAAGAATTTCTTAATGCTAATAACCACTCTATTGAATACAACATCAATGATGTCACACGCTTATTGGATAAAGCTTCTCTTGGTAAGTGTGCTGATATGGTGGGAGTCACTTCATTGCCAGATTTAAAGTTCACAAACTTAGATATGTCTAATCAACTTACTGTGATTCCTCAACTTAGGATCCATAAGTCACACCCCACCATAAACATCATTGTAGATGTTGAAAATGGGGTGAGAACAAGAGGACAAACCTATGGCAAAAATATTTGTCTATACTCTTGTTTCTTGTCTCAAATAGAGCCAAAGAAAGTTAATGAGGCTTTGATGGATGGAAGTTAGGTTAAAGCAATACAAGAGGAGCTGCTTCAATTCAAAAGACAAAAGGTTTGGAACATATGTCCTCTTCCCCAAGGGAAGACTATCATAGGGAACCAAATGGGTTTTTAGGAATAAGAAGGATGATAGAGGACTTGGCATCAAGAACAAGGCAAGACTGATTATTCAAGGATACACATAAGAAGAAGGAATTGATTACACTGATGTCTTTGCTCCTATAGCAAGAATTGAAGCTGTTAGGATATTCTTGGCATTTGCTGCATCCAAAGACTTCAAGGTCTACCAACTTGATGTCAAGTGTGCATTTTTATATGGGGTGATTGATAAAGAGGTATATGTCAAACAACCACCTAGCTTTGTAGGCCTAGATCATCCTGATTATGTCTTCCAGCTTGAAAAAGCTCTTTTTGGGTTGCACCAAGCTCCAAGGAAGTGGTATGAGACACTATCTGAATATATCTGTCAACATGGCTATAAGAGGTGTACTATAGATGGAACTCTCTTCATTAAAGGAACAGAAAATGACTTGATGCTGGTTCAAGTATATGTAGATGATATTATCTTTAGGTTAACTAATCCAAATCTTTACAAAGAGTTGAGAAGTTGATGAAGAATAGATTTAAAATGAGTGCCATGGGGGAACTCAATTTCTTTCTAGGAATTCAAATGAAGCAAGTTGATAATAACATCTTCACAAGTTAGTCAAAGTATGTACAGGACATACTTACAAGATTCAACATGACTGAATGTAAGGTTGCAAAGACACCCATAGCTAGAAACCATTCTCTTGGACGTGATATTAAGGACGATTGTGTAGATGAAAATCTTTGCAGGGCTATGATTGGGTCTCTTATGTATCTTACAACCAGCATGCCTGATCTTATGTTAGCTACATGCATATGTGCAAGATATCAAGCAAATCCCAAGATGTCACACCTGGTTGTAGTCAATAGAATTCTTAGATATCTCAGATGTGCCTCTAAGCTATGCCTTTGGTTTCTAAAGAATTATGACTTTAATCTGTATGCCTATACAGATAGTGACTATGGTGGCTGCAACATGACTACAAAGTCCATATCTAGGGGATGTCAGTTCCTTGGAGGAAGAATAGTCTCATGGCAATGTAAGAAACAATCCTGGGTATCTGCATCAACTGCTGAAGCTAAATACATTACTGCTGCTAGCTACTGTGCTCAAGTGCTTTGAATTTAGAATCAGATGCTAGACTATAGATACAACTTCAAAGAGACTCTCACCCCCATAGACACCAATAGTGCTATCTCTATAATAGAGAATCATGTGCAGCGCTCAAGGACAAAACACATCAAAATCAGGTATCATCTAATTAGAGATAATTATGAAAAAGGATTGATAAACTACCCAAGGTTAACACAAATGAACAATATGCTGATTTGGAAGTCATCTGATGCCAATCCTCACCTCATAAAGGCATTTGTGAACAGAGATTTAAATATCTTGTTTCAGCTATTGGGATGATTAACCTTGAGTAGATTTTCTTAAAACTTAATCAATATTATTTCTAAAAGGAATTGTGTGTCCTAAGTTGTTTAGACAATCATCTACATAAGCGCAAATTATCTTGGGAGAAAATCTTTTTCAAAATGATATTTCATAGAATTTTGAAAATCTTAAATATATTTTCTTTTGGAAGACATTAACATTGCATTCGGAAGAATTTTAAGTCTTCAAATTAGATAACTACTTATAGGAAATTTACAATCGGAAGAAATGCTGATATTTCTTCTGAAGCCAAAATATGCTTCTAAGTACTTATATGGATTTGAAGAACAAATTGCTTCCGAAAGAAATTATGTCACGAAAGATTTATTCTCCTTAAGAATAAAACTCCCAAGTTCTGATATCTTCCGAAATCAAATATGTCTCGGAAGAGAAAATACTTCAAGTAATTTTTCTTCCAAAGCAAATTTTCACAAAGCTAAGAAACATCTTTGTTGGGTCTAATAAAGCTGGTGCAACCAAAACCCAATACTTAGCTTTATTTTGGTACATCTACAATGGTGTTCCAAAGACAATGCTGCATTTCCGAAGTCAAGTCAAAAGTCTTCCGAAGCCAAGCAAGAAGAACTTCCGAAGAGAGTTACTCTTCGGAAGTACCATGAAGACCAAGACAAGGAGCAGTTGATTCTGAAGAAGTTGTTTCTTCCGAAGTCAAAGTGACTTCGGAAGACTTCATGTCTTTCAAAGTACACTTACATTCGGAAGAACCAACTGTGACTAGTGGACAAAAGTAAGGTACCTGTCAGTATAGTCAACTACTTTACTGATAGACTGCATGGAGCTTCTCCATGCGGGTATGTTTGACCTTACTTTATCCACTGTTCATCCATCTTAGATTAGTACAGTCACCATACTTAGTTTGTGACAAAAGGTAAGTCATGGACTTGTCATGACTACCTAATACTAGGATAATACTTTATCTTAGTTAACATACTTCTAGCAAATGTAGTATTTTGTCTAGTTGTATTTTCCAGCTAGTTTTTCAAGTATAACTGGCTATAGATAGTAGTATATATAGTTATTATTGTAAGCTCATCAGAGGAAGTGCTCAGAGCAAGTGCTAAGACATAGTCTTGTAATCTTTGATTTGAGAATTAATATATACAAGTATCGGTTATCATCGTTTGAGTGAGATCAAGTGAGTTTAAGAGAGAACCTTTGTGTTGAGTGACTTGTAACAATCTCGTAATTGGTATCAGAGCATCCAGGCTCTTGATTGTGAGATCTTACCATCCTAAATCATCTTGACTTTTCACTCATACACTCACTTCACTCAAAATGGCAACGGACCAGAAATCTCCAAAATTTGAAATAGGAATTATGACTAAAGCTCCTATCATCACTCTTGAAAATTTCAAATCCTGGAGGATGCGGATTGAAGGCTTCATCAAGTATAAAGATAGCCAAATGTGGAGATCTATCGTTAATGGTCCTTACAAACCAAAGGTGGCATCACCTGATGGGAAAGGTGCCATGATAGAAAGGATGTTGAAGATTACTCGGATGAAGACTACAAGAAGCTAGACATTGATAGCAAAGCCATGACTGTATTGCTTACAACCATACCAAACTCCATTATGGTAGGCTTTGAGCACTGCAAGACAGCCAAAGAACTCTTTAATGCTTTGACTCAGATGTACTCTGGTTCTAATGACTCCAAGAAAGACTCCATGAAGCAGTAGTTTGAAAACTTTACCTATACTACTAGCGAAACTCTTAGCCAGCAATATTTCAGGTAAATGGATCTTATCTCTTCACTTAGTCAGTTGGAGTTTCTTTTAAGAAGAGAGACCTAACAAGAAAGTTCATGAGTGCACTTCCTCAAAAGTGGACTTTCTACTGTGGCACTATTAAGAGAACAGAGAACTTAAACACTATCATAATGACTGAACTATTCGGTATTCTTGATGGATACCGTGTAGAGATGGAGACTTAGAAAGGCCATCAGATGAACAGAATTATTGGTCCTTTCACGAGCAATGCTCTTCATGTTGTAGAAGGACCAAGATCCAGTCAGTCCCAGTTATACCTGAACTACTCTCAACAGCCTTCCTCATCCTCTGGGCCATATATCACTTTCCCTGAAACACCCAAGTCTCAACAGGCTCAGCAAAATCCCTTCAAGGATAGATGTGCCATTGTTTCAGGAAGTGATCACTCTAGTGACTTTCAATTCTGCTTTGATGATCTAGAGTGCTTCAGCCCGGATGATGTAGAGTACATGGACATTGTCCACCAGATGGCCCTTTTAACCTATAGAGCCAAGAAGTTCTTCAAAAGAATGTTCCCTCAGAACCCAACTAACAGCAAGTTTGGGTTTGACAAGACTAAAGCAAAGTGGTACAACTACAGCCAACTCAGACACTTTGCTAAGGAATGCAAGGCTCCAAGTTCCAACCCTGGAGTCCTACAGGACACTCAACATCATGCTTCAACCAAAGCTATAACAAAGCCCACTGATCAGCAATCTACAGCAGTTGCTTAAGAAGTGGATTGGAGCTTCATGGTGCAGGATGTGACCCCAGCTCAAGCACTCATGGCTGGCACTGATGATGCAAAGGTATATGAGCATCTTTGCACCCCCAGTCTGTGTTAAAAAGGTTAAGATGTATCAAGACTATAACAAGGAAATTAGATCTGATATTGAGTCCTTAAATATTCTAAAATATGACTTCAAAAAGGCTGAGTCTGACTATAAAATGGAAATTGATGAGTTTGAGAAAACAGTTTCTGTTTTGAAACATGAACATACTAATTACAGGACTCAGATCAAAGATTTAATTTCCAAACTGACTGAAGCTCAAGCTAAGCTAGTAATAACTGAGGCTCAAGCACAGAAGTATGCTATTAAGGAGTATAACTTCAAAACTATCATTGCATCATCCTCCCACTCTAAGGTTTGTTACCAAAACAAGAAAGGGTTAGGAACCAATGAAATTACTCCACCACACTCATTTGTGTCTATAAGACAACCAAGGTGTGATACTAAAGAGCAAGAGGTTCCATTTACTAACCCTCAGCCTTTTGAGTTAAAGGATGATTCAACTACTACTAAGAAGGGTAAGGTAGAAAATCTGACCCATACTGCTAAAACTCAACCCTTGCCCACCAAAGAAATAAAAAGAAGAGCAATGGCAGTAAGGAGAACTGCTAAGAAAGTAGCAGAGTCAAAGTTAAAGATAGACCCCAAGAAAAAAGGTGTCTTCAGCTCAGCAGGATTCTAGGTATTGGGAAATCCTGACTCTGAGGAGTTGAGTAGTACCAGCTCACTTCCTCGTAAAAGGGATCTAAAGCTAAAAGGGAAGGATGATGAATTTGTGAAATGCAAGAAACAACAACCATCTATCTCCAACAAAAAGAAGGTTTAATGTATATTTTATGGCTTGCAAAATCATATGGCTAAAGATTGTTACTACAATCCTGCAAGCACTCACTATGCATGTCATGCCAAGAAGGAAGGAGCCAAGAAGGACTTCACATTTGGACCATTCTAAGTGGTTCAAGCGAAAAGGAAAGGCAAATTTGTCTCTGAAGCGAAAATACTTTCGAAAGATAACTCTTCCGAAGGGAAAATAGCTTCAGAATACAGGTTGAAAATTTCTAAGTCTTCTTCTGTAGCAAAAATGTCATTGGAAGAAAGTTCTTCCGAAGGCAAAGGGGCTTCGGAAGCAAAACAAAGAAACAAAAACCTTTACTTGAAATCTTCCGAGAAGAAGACTCCTTCTGAAGAAAAGGTGGTTATGGATTCTTCCGAGTACAAAGAAGCCTTGGAAGCAAGTCTGGTTGCTCAAGCCTGCTCTAGCTCATCAACATTGATCAACCACAGGATGGAGTGAAAGATCAAACATGATACTGCAGCTCAATCCTCTTCTTCAAACAGTGAAGCTGGACCATCATGCATTCATTTTGGTTCAATTACTTCTAAAATGGAACAATCCAAGACCAATGAGGCCTGGGTTTCCAACAAGAACTAATTCTTTCACCTTATGTGCAGGGACATCAACATGACAAAAATGGCAATCTTTGGATTGTGGACAGTGGATGCTCAAGGCACATGACAGGAAACAAGGCTCTCCTACAACAATTTGAGCATTTTGATAGAGGCGGTATGCAGTTTGGAGATAAAGCCGGAGGATACATGTCAGGTAGAGGTTATGTATCAAATGGTAAGTTAAAATTTGACAAAGTTAACTTTGTCAAACAGCTTGAACATAATTTACTTAGTGTTTCTCAATTCTATGATCAAAAGCACCAGATGCTTTTCACAGAACATGAGTGCATCATTCTCAAACCTGGGATGACAATTCCTTAGGAATTAGTGCTTTTTAGATCTCCCAGGAGAGGGAATATGTATAAGCTAGACATGAACAATGCTTCCCCTTGGGTGAAGTATCATGCTTTCTTTCCAAAGCAAATGGTGATAAGTCCACTCTATGGCATAAGAGAATGTGCCATGTCAACTTCAAGACCATGAACAAGTTGGTCAAGAATGACTTAGTACATGGTGTGCCAAAGAAGGAATTTATTTGTAGGATAACTGTGTTGCTTGTCTGAAAGGAAAGCAACACAAAGTACCTCATAAATTTAAAGAAGTGAATTCCATCACCACTCCATTATACTTGTTACACATGAATCTCTTTGGTCCTACAAGTATAATGAACTTAGGAAGGAAATCATACTGCCTTGTGATTATTGATGATTTCACTAGATATACATGAGTTTTCTTTTTAAGAACTAAGGATGAAACTGCTGAAATTTTAAAATATTTTATTCTTAAAATTGAGAACCAGATAGATCATAAGGTAAAAATATTAAGAAGTGACCAAGGAACTAAATTCAAGAATCAAGTTCTTGACTTATTCTGTGATTCTAAGGGGATCACCAGACAATATAGTGCTCCTATAACTCCTCAATAGAATGGTGTTGCTGAAAGGAGAAATAGGACACTTATTGAGACTGCTAGGACTATGTTTGCAGATTCCAAACTGCGTCTAACATTCTGGGCATAGGCAGTCAACACTGCATGCTATGTGCAGAATAGAGTTCTTATAGTTAAGCCCCATGTAAAACCCCTTATGAACTATGGAACAAGAGACCACCATTCATTGGTTTTCTTAGGTCCTTTGGTAGTAGGTGTACCATACATAACACAAAGGACAATTTAGCAAAAAATTGCTGAAAAGTCGGATGATGTTATCTTTGTTGGATACTCTTCAAGCTCCAAAGCTTATAAAGTATACTATATGTAAGGATTCCTAGAAGTCTGATGCAGCCAAAACACTCTTGTAACTATCTACTGATAAAGACATCAGCTGAAGGTAACAGCTGATCACATCAGCTGAAGACATCAGCTGAAAGCCAACAACTAAAGGTAACAGCTAATCACATCAGCTGAAGACATTAGCTGAAAGCCAAAAGCTGAAGGTAACAGCTGATCACAACAGCTGAAGAACATCAACTGAAGATAGAAACTAAAGGTAACAGCTGATCACAACAGCTGAAGACATCAGCTGAAGGCATTAGCTGAAGACAACAACTGAAGACAACATCTGAAGATATCAACTAGAGACAAAGTCTAAAGACAAAGTCTGAAGACAGTTTTTCAGTAGTTATCACAACAACTGAAGAAGTACTCTTCAGTAGTTGTGATGATCCTTTTCAGTAGTTGTCACAACAACTGAAGAAGTACTCTTTAGTAGTTGTAGTGATCTTCTTTCAATAGTTATTACAACAGCTGAAGAAGTATTCTTCAGTAGTTATGCTAGTCCTCCTTCAGCAGTTATGCTAGTCTTCATTCAGTAGTTCTATGTAATGATCAAGTCTTCCTGCATGCTGCACAGAACATGAAGTAGTATTCCTATGAAAGTTTTACACCACTTAAGAAACATTCTAAGTGTAAAATCTTTTGTAGCCAAGACCAATATCTT
>BJCN01322396.1:12299-26723 GCA_018326445.1 Flaveria brownii
TGTACCATACTTAACACAAAGGACAATTTAGCAAAATTTGCTAAAAAATTGGATGATGCTATCTTTGTTGGATACTCTTCAAGCTCCAAAGCTTATAGATATACAACATTAAGAATCAACAATTTGAGGAGTCATCCAATATTGTTGTTAATGAGCACACTCCTTGTGTTAAGGGGAATGGCCCTGACTATATCTTCAACTTATAATTGTTTCCTAACTATTCTAAACCTTCTTATGATATTATTTTAGCTAGAACAGGTGGACAAACAGATTCCTATGCAGATCAAATGTTTGAGTTGCCAAGGCCTATTCCAAGATCTCTAAGAAGACATGAAGATCAAGCTCCCATAGTTGGTAATCCAGAGAGTCTCACTATCTATAGAACCAATGGAGCATCAACAAGTTGTCAGCCACATGAGCCCCAATCTTCACCAACAGACAACTCCAGAAATCAACACCAAGCTGATGAAGATAGCGACTTAAGAGAACAGGAAACTGTTGATCCTGCTTCACAGCAACTCATGACTGATACTGTAACACATTCATTGAATCAGTCCTCATTGAATGAATATGATACAATAGCTGGTGGTGATGTTCACAATCCTGAGCAAAACATCTCTAACCTGGATCTATCTCTGCAACTAGATGTGATTCCTAGGCTCAGGATCCATAACATACATCCAACTGAGAACATACATTGGGAATGTCACAGAGGGAGTAAAAACAAGAAGTGAAACCCATCAAAGGAATGTCTACTTGTATTCATGCTTCCTCTCCAAAATTTCATCCAAGAAAGTGGAAGAAGCCTTGAAGGACAGTAATTGAGTTGAAGCAATGCAAGAGGAGTTGCTTTAATTCAAGAGACAAATGGTATGGAACTTATGTCCTCTACCAAAAGGCCATGTCCCTATAGGTACCAAATGGGTGTTCAGGAACAAGAAGGATGATAGAGGTTTGATCATCAAGAACAAGGCTAGACTTGTTGTTCAAGGATACACACAAGAGGAAGAAATTGACTACACATATGTTTTCACACCTGTTACAAGACTTGAGGCTATTAGGACTTTCCTTGCTTTTATAGCATCCAAGAACTTCACTGTCTTCTAACTTGATGTGAAATGTTCTTTCCTGTATGGGGACATTGATAGGGAAGTCTATGTGTGCCATTCACCTGGACTTGAAGATCCACAACATCTCAACTATGTGTGCAAACTAGACAAGGTGCTCTATGGCCTATATCAAGCACCTAGGCTGTGGTATGAGACTTTGTCTCAATTTCTTCTCAAGGATGGCTATACCAGAGGCACCACAGACAAGACATTGTTTATAAAGAAATCTGGTAAGGACATGCTGCTCGTACAAGTCTACGTGGATGATATCATATTTGGTTCCTCAAATGACCAAATGTGTAAAGATTTTGAGAGCACCATGAGGAAGAAGTTTAAAATGAGTTCAATGAGCAAGATGGGCTTCTTCCTTGGAATTCAAGTAAAGCAGATGAATGAAGGGATTTTCATTAGTCAATCTAAGTATGTCAAAGACATCTTAGAGAGATTTGAAATGAAAGATTGTAAGCTAGCCAGGACACCTATCGCCAGAAATCACAATATATGTCCTGATTCTGAGGGGGAGGATACTGATAAGCATCAGTACAGGGCAATAATTGGGTCTTTAATGTACTTGACTGCAAGTAGGCCTGATATCATGTTTGCAACTTGCATTTGTGCAAGATATCAGGCTGCTCCAAAGGTGTCTCACCTGGTTACTGTCAAAAGAATCCTTAGATATCTCAAAGGAGCTCCCAAACTAGGACTCTAGTATCGCAAGAATAAGGATTTCAACCTCTATGGTTACACTGATAGTGGCTATGGAGGCTGCAAAATCAACAACAAATCAACATCAGGAAGATGCCAATTTCTTAGTGGAAGGATTATTTCATGGTAGGTGTCCCGGCTAGCTTACATTGCGGCTACTAGCTGCTGTGTTCAACTGTTGTGGATTCAAAACCAGATGCTAGACCATGCCTTCAATTTCTTGGTGGAAGGATTATTTCATGGTAGGTGTCCTGGCTAGTTGTATGTCTACATCAACTGCTGAGGCTAAATACATTGCGGCTACTAGCTGTTGTGCTCAACTGTTGTTGATTCAAAACCAGATGCTAGACCATGCCTTCAATTTCATGGAGACTCCTATCCATATAAACAACAAGAGTGCCATTTCAATCATAGAGAATCCAGTGAAGCACTCAAAGACCAAGCATATTGACATCAGGTATCATTTCATTCGAGATATTCATGAGAATAGTCTCATAAAACGTGTTAAGGTTGATAAAAATGAACAATATGCTAAGCTGTTCACAAAGGCATTTGATGAATAGAGATTTAAATACTTAATTACAGCTATTGGGATGATCAACCTTGATTGAATCTCTTTTGAAAACCTTTTTAAATATGCCATGGCCTTTTTGTCTATTGATTACAATCTAAGCTCAGTTACAGAAATATTCTTCACAAAATATTCTAAATATAAATTCTTCCGAAAAGAAATTTAGCTGCGGAAGAGCTTATCTCATTCTTCTGCAGATAAATTCCTCTAAGTGTTTCCTCTTCCGCATAAGTTTTTGCCTTCAGAAGACTCTTGATCAAGTATCAAAATTTTCTTCCGAAGCCCTTTTAACTTATGTTCTCAGAAGCAAATATGTCTTATGACATCATTTGTCTTCGAAAGGAAAGTTTTGCTTCAGAAGAAACACTTTTAAGGAACCCACACGTGTTTCTTTTCAGAAGCAATTTAACCCTCGGAAAAACATTTACTGTAACAGATGCATTTTTGGGTCCCACTCGGTAAAAAGTGCCGATTTTGTCTGTAAAAAGGAATGATGTCGGATTATTTAAATGGATTTATCTTTCCACCTAAATCTTATCACAAACCTAAACTATCTTTTCACCCTATCCGATAAGATCATTGTTTCTCTCCATTTATACACAACCTCCGACTATCCCACTCTTCTAACCGTTGCAAAATAACCACGTTCTAGAGAAAACCTCCCAAAATCCCCATTATACATCATCTTCTTCATCTACTCCTCCATTCAAACAAAATTCTGAAACAATGGCCCTTAATCCCCAACATAATTAGGTCACGCCCTTGATTCCACCAAGGATGCCGACTATGCCCCAATCATCCATTCCTAACCCAGTCAACATACTTCATCGCCCTCACCGTGAACCCAACCGTTTACCCTGACCATATAGCCGAATTCTAGGCCAATGGATGGAGTGAACTTCTGAATGATCAGCGGGTTATTCGGTCGATGATAAGCGGACAACAACTGATCATCTCTGAAACCATCATCCGATAGCATCTGGAGCTTCACGATGCAGGTGCCCCTGTGGATTTTCCCAAAACAGACTTAGAAGAAACCTACATTCAAATGGGCTATGGAGGGAATGTGCAGAGGTTGACTGTATATAAATACAAATTCTCATTCAACTGGAAGTTCCTTCTGCACATAGTCCTCTATTGCCTATCAAACAAGTCTGGGGGATGGGATCAAATCCCATATGATCTCGGGTGCCTGGTCATTGGAATGGTAAGGAACCGAAGGTTCAACTACTCCAAGTTTGTGCTGATGAACCTAATCAATAATCTAACCTGGGATTCTTTCTACATGTATCCCAGGTTCATCCAGTACTTCATAAACTACAAGTTGGACCAGGACAGATTACATCTTGGTCAACCACTGTCGGTTCCTCACATGAAACCTTGTGTCTTCAAAATCTTAAAAAAGGTTTTATCCAATTTCACTGGCAGGTTCACTGATCTTCCCTAAGGTATGTTTGAGCCAATGGCTCATGGTGACATCCCTGCAAACCTAGCAGGTGATGAGCCTCCACCAGACTCATCCATTACACGACTTCCCATACAGCTCACTTATCAAAGACGCCCAAAACGAACTATTGATCAATCTACTCTGATTGATCAAGTCCCCTCTCTTCAACCTAAAAAGACTAGAGTGGAAACATGGGCTCCCACTCAGTCTGAGGTCTCAACTTCCTCCCACATAGACCTCAATGTCATGGCTGAGTCTCCTCAGTCTCAACCAGGCGAGCCCACAAACCAAGCCTTAAGCCCTCAGGTTGAGTCACAATACTCTCCTGAGTAGCCAAAAAGGGACACCCACATCTTGGAATCCACTGCTGGTGCAGGGGAATCCTTAGGTGCTGACCAAGGTCCCGGGTCATTAGATATATTTACTGAATGTTTTCTTAACCTTTTAACCCGTCCTGATGAAAATATCATGCTGCAATAGAGCAGTGAAGTTGATCCATATCACTACTCTTTTGATCAACAGAGCTCTCTGCAGCCCCTGATATTTAGCCCACATCAGGAGCAAAGTACTGAGGTAAGTCCCACAGATGTGGTGGGGACTCATATGGATAGAGCTGCCACTACTAAGGGTGCTTCGTTAGTCCCTCAGGATAGTGGTAACATCAATCAGACTCAATCCACGACAACTTTGCAAATCCATGTTTCTGAAGGAGATATGCATCAGGAGAGGAACCGTGGGTGCCAAGAAACCATATCAGGTGGTGAGTATGAGCATACTAGGTATGATATCTCATCTCCCGATGATTCCTCTAATGAGGATGAGGGTAGTATTCAATTAACCATCAACTATCTACTCTCAAAATTCATAAACCTGGAATCTCAGGTTAGGATTTTAGAAAGTAGATCTGCCACTCAGTAACTTGAGATTAACACTCTAATGGCCCAACAAGCTGAGAAACAAATAGAGATATCTGTTAAGCATGTACAGATCCAGGTCTCTACAAGTTTTTCCTCTAGCTCATCTGACTCTCAGGATGATGATACCAAAAAGGGGGAGAATTTACAGGATCAAATATCTGTTGAGGGAGTATCTTCTCATTCTTTGGAGCAGGTACCACCTTAGGGGGAGATGGCTGCTCACTCTTTGGAGCAGGCATCAACCCTCATTGAGCCTACAATTCCCACAACCTCTCCTCTTGGAGTCACCTTCTCTATCCCAGCTTCCCCTGCACATACCCTTCCTGAGCCAATTTCTTCTATTTAGATGGAAAATATGACTTCCATCAATCTTGTAGACCGGTTTCTGATGAAGTCCTCATCTGAACACCCCCTCCCTGATCATACTCTTACTTACTTTGGAGCTAAATAGCTCCAAAGGTTAACTGGACCTTCTACCTCTAGGAAAGGTGTTGGTTAACCTAAGGGGAGTGTGGAATCTGAGATTAACTTCAAAGGGGAAACACAAACCGATAGCCCAACACCTAACTTAGTAGGGTCAGAAAGTCAAGTTACTTATGAGTCTAAGGAAATCTCTTCCTAAGCCAAGGAAATTCCTTCCGAGGCTAAGGAAATCCCTTCTGAAGCCAAGGAAATCCCTTCCGAAGAAGGTTTACTATCTGCTTCTGAGGCAATCAAGTCTACTTCTGAAGCCATGGAAATCTCTCCTGAGGCTGAGGTTGAAATCGTGGAAGTAATAATAAATCTCTCTAGCATAATCTCTCCTCTGCCCAGCCAGTCTGAACCATCCAAACCTGAGTCTCCTAAGCCATCAGTTGCCTCAGACCCTAAAGGAAAGAGGAAGCTAACAGCTGAAGAGCTAGAGGAGGAATACAGGTTGGAAAAGTTAAAGAAGAAAGGAAAAACAGTCTCTGGGAAGCTGCTGGCTGACAGTAGAAAGGCAACAACCAAAGCAGCAACTAATCATGAGCACTTTGCCAACAAAAGAAGGCAAAGCTAATTGACAGGATCCTCAACCTTTGGATCCAAAGTGAAGAAATTATTCAACTTCTCTATGAGGATCTTGTCAAGATGGAGAAGGAAACCTTGCTGCAAAAGGAGAAAGTAGAAGCGGCAAGGTTGGCAAAGGAGGAGGAAAGAAGAAAGAAGATGCTAAGATCAAGGCTTAGGCCAAGGTGAGAGGAGAGAAAATAGCATTTCTTTGCTCTAGGGGATATAAGTAAGAAGAACTGGCTCCTCATGAGTTTGACACTATCATGTTCTTCTTCAAAGAAGAACAGGAGAAAATCATGAAGGAAAGGAAGAGGGCTGCCAGGGAAAAGCTGAGAGAAAGAGAAGATGAAGGAGAAGGCTGTGGAGCTAACTGCCAAACAAGCTGATGATAGGGATTGGATGAAGTCCAATCTGAAACCTCATGGCTTCTTAGCCAGGCAAGTAGGATCAATGGCTACAAAGACTCTCCAACGACATGTCAGTGACATAAAGACTGACATTCGAATAGGAAGCCGGTAGGAGGTTCAATGGAAAACTGCAAGTAAGAAGATGGCAACCAAACCCACACCCAAACCAAAGCTTACTCTTAAACCTAAACAAACACCTCTCTGACAAACCACTGAACCACTTACACCCTTTCCCTTCCTTATAAAACCTAAACCTATAGATGAACCCTTCACCCCTGAACAAGCCCCTTCAACCACCTCACAACCCACACCATAAATATCTGAACCACCACCACCAACACCAACTCTAAAACCTAAAACCATGCCTAAAACCAAACCAACAACCCAACCATCCTCAAAATTACCAAGACCCCTGACCGTACAGGAGTTTGAGGAAATTCAGGAAGGACTTAACCAATGCACTAGGTTGAGTTCCTTCTCTTGGGATGAAGACTTGATTGAACTGAGATATCTTGATAACTCAGTCAATCTTCTCTCAAGTGAAGCTCTCCTGGATCTCCCTGTAACAACCCCGAACTAGTGTCGCGTTATTCTTTCCTTCAACATACATGATCTAAATGACAAGGAAAAGAAACTGAGAAGAAGACTGGTGACTCTACTAAACAAAAGGAAGATAGAAAACTTTCCAACTACTCCTCAATTGCCAAGGAGCCCTATAGTCCAGTGGAGGTTCGATGTGCCTTCAGATGCCTTTCAGCTAGTAAGAGAGAGTGGGAAAACTAACCAGCTAGACATATCATCTCTGCTACACTCTAGCAGATTTGATATAAATGATCTAGCTGAGTTACCACTCTCCAACCCCCCCAACTCTCCTGTCACTTTTCTCATCCGAAAGCACATACTCAAGATAAGAAAAGCAAAGTTGATAAGAAGAGCTCAAGTTGCTGCTAATGCTGAAGCCTTTTCAAAAGGTCAAGCATTTCTCCAGATGGTTCAAGATCCAACTTTGGAGCCTATAGCTCGATGGATGTATGACTCAAACACCCATCAGCTTACTTTATACAAAAGGAACATCCAACGGATTCATATCTTCATGGTGACAGACTGGATGTCTTAACCATGAAGACTTGTTCTAAATGCTTCTCACATCTACCAAAGAAAACCGAGAGAAAGATGTGAAGATTATGGCCATGATCAGAAAGGCACTGGAGAAGAAAGATAAGAAGAGTTTCGGTAGCATCAACCTAGGGGGAGATTGTTAGGTCTGATGAGGTTGGTGCAACCAAAACCCAATACTTAGCTTTATTTTGGTACATCTACAATGGTCTTCCGAAGACAATGTTGCCTTTCTGAAGCCAAGTCAAAAGTCTTCCGAAGCCAAGCAAGAAGAACTTCCGAAGAGAGTTACTCTTCAAAAGTACCATGAAGACCAAGACAAGAAGCAGTTGATTCTGAAGAAGTTGTTTCTTCCGAAGCCAAAGTGACTTCGGAAGACTCCATGTCTTCCGAAGTACACTTACCTTCGGAAGAACCAACTGTGACTAGTGGACAAAAGTAAGGTACCTGTCAGTATAGTCAACTACTTTACTGACAGACTGCATGGAGCTTCTCCATGCGGGTATGTTTGACCTTACTTTATCCACTTTTCATTTATCTTAGATTAGTACAGTCACCATACTTTGTTGGTGACAAAAGGTAAGTCATGGACTTGTCATGACTACCTAATACTAGGATAATACTTTATCTTAGTTAACATACTTTTAGCAAATGTAGTATTTTGTCTAGTTGTATTTTCCAGCTGGTTTTCCAAGTATAACTGGCTGTAGATAGTAGTATATATAGTTTTTATTGTAAGCTCCTCAGAGTAAGTGCTCAGAGCAAGTGCTAAGACATAGTCTTATAATCTTTGTGTTGAGAATTAATATATACAGGTATCTTGAAAACTTATTCTTGTGTCTTGCTTACTTAATATATTACTATCAACTCTTAGAGCATTCTTTTATCATTGTTTGAGTGAGATCAAGTGAGTTTAAGAGAGAACCTTTGTCTTGAGTGACTTGTAACGATCCTGCAATCTTTTCCGAAGTCAAAATTTGGCTTCGGAAGTTTTTCATAAAACTTTTGAAGATAAATTACCTACGGAAGAGTTTTTGACTTCCAAGAAATCTACATTTTTGGGCACTTTCTTAGAGGTGGGACCGTCATCAAATTTTAAAGTTTATTTTTTATTTTAACTTTGTCTCAAATCCATTTCATATAAATATAACCAACGGTTCCCCCCTCTTTCACTATCTTCTTCATCTACGAATTCTCTAAACCTAAATTCCCACTCACCACCTTTGTTCATACCTTTATTCACCTCAAAGCTACATCAAATGGCCAACCTTGACCGTAGAAACCAACCTGATTTTTCCATGCATCTTCATAGGTAACATAATCAAGTTGATCTGTTGAACCGTGAGAAAGATCCAAGTTTCTTAGAGGTTTGCCGTTTTCTTTCTCTATAAAACTACTTCACCTCCCTCACCATTGATCCTCCACTCTATGATGATCAACTTTTGGACTTTTAGAGGACCTACCAAGAGGTCACCATGGATGGGGAGAAGGCACTGTCAGTCACAGTGCAGGGGTGGACAATCTTCATCACTCCAGCTTCCATAAACTCTCATCTACAGCTGGATGATACAGAAGATGAATTGTCCTTTCCAAAATCTTCTGTTAACCACTCCTTTGAGCAGATGGGCTATGAAGGTGACTTCTCAGTCAGAACCTTCAGGAAAGGAAAGGCTTCCTCTTAATGAAAGTACCTCCTTCATGTCATTATCCACAACTTGTCTAAGAAACATGGAGGATGGGACCAAATTCCAAAAGCCTCTCTTTCATAGTCCATGGAATGGTTCATGGGGTCAAGTTCAGGTATTCATAATTTGTGTATACTAATTTACTTGCAATCTTGGACTCCTTAGAATATTATATGTTTCCTAGATATGTCCAGCACATTCTCAACTGTGAACTAGGCTCATAGTTGAGGGGAACATGTAATATTCTAAAATCAGGATAGATGAAGCCCGACATCTTCAAGACAATAAGAAAGCCTATTGCGAGTTTCTCAGGGGTAGAAATAGTCCTGGTCCAAAAATTATTAGAGCACATTACTCAAGGTAACAACCTAGCAGCACCAGCTAGTGTTAAACCCACACCTTCCACTTCAAGACAACCCGTATAACCACAAATAACCATCACATACCAGAAAAATTTT
Source organism: Flaveria brownii (assembly GCA_018326445.1). Classification (NCBI taxonomy): domain Eukaryota; kingdom Viridiplantae; phylum Streptophyta; class Magnoliopsida; order Asterales; family Asteraceae; genus Flaveria; species Flaveria brownii. Next base: position 21,747 of record BJCN01322396.1, read on the forward strand.
AAACAAACCCCTGCACAAGTTATTCAACTTATGCAGGCACCCATATCACCACCCATATAGGAGGAAGTGGAAACTTCAGCTCCCACTTCTCATAAGAAGCAAACCACTCCCATCTCATCAATACTCAGTCATGAGGTTCCTCATGCTCAGACTGAAGAACTCAAAACCCAAGAAACTTTAAGTCTTCACTCAGAGTCTCAACACTCCAGTGAACAAACTTCAGGGGAAAGTTACCACCCCCAGCCTCTTGATCTAAACCAACCAATACCTAGCCTAGAATTCTATGATGATGAAGATATAGCACTCAGTGCGTATCATGAGTTTCTCTTCTCTTTCCCTGCTCAAAGAGAGATGAGTACTCCTGTGTCTTCTATATCTAGCCCACATCATCCACCCCTTACTGAGGTGGATCTTCCTGAACTTATTAAGGAGATCCGTATGGAAGAAGCTCTCACTTCTGTAAGTGATTAGATCATTAAGACCTCAACCATGGCAACCCAGCCCATTGACACTTCAACCGAAGATGTCAGTGAGCAGGAGAAATCCAGCAGCCAAGAACAACATGCTGGTGATGAGGAAGAAGACTTAGGTCTAATTCTCTTATCCCCCTAGTGGTTCTTCTACCGAAGATAAGGGGAACCTCAGACTAAAGGTGTAAAAAATGACCAAAACATGCACTTATTTAGTCTCCAAAGTCAGTCATTTAGAATCTCAAGTGACTACTTTGCAAAGAAGGGTCAATGATCAGCAACTTGAGATTTCTGATCTCAAGGAACAACTAGCTAGAAGACCCTTCAAGAGGACTCAACCAAGAACACAAGAACCTGAGGATGTGATAGACTTAACCTCCAGCTTACCTATGCAAGTGGGTGATGCTACAAAAAAGGGGAGGAATTTATCACAATCACAGAACCTAGGAGTCTTTCTCAGAGTATGGACATTGAGGATTCACCACCCTCACTTGATTTTGTCCATACTCAGCAACCTCCTTAAGTTCATACTCATGTGGACTCTCTTATACAAAGTCTATTTGAGGAGGGTATACCAAGGGCAATGTCATCCCCACCCTATGAAGCTATAAATGAAACACATGGATGGAGGTGTGATGCTGATTGAAGAGCCTGATACTACATAGATTTCAAGGACAGTAAGAGGTCTTTAACTTTCAGACCTTGAACTATTATGACAGTCTCTCTCTAGTCAATATGCTACTTGTAAACCTAACTCAATATAGGCAAGCTGACATAATAGCTGAGAGAATTCAAGATAAGATTATTGAAGAACTCAGATAAAAAAGAAGACAAATGCAAACAGGCAATGTCATTGGTCAACCGGATGTTAAGGTGGACCCTTAGATTAGCTTCGAAAGGGAAACCTTGACGGAATGCCCAGTGACTGAACCTGTGAGCATTGTCATAGAAAGCACCACTTCAACTTCCTATACCCTTAATGAGGCACCAATTGGTGAAGGTGCTTCATAACCTCTCTCTTGCCAGAGTCTGACTGCTGAATTAGGAAATAAAGGCTAAAGTTCTCTTCACCCTCAGTCATCAAGGTCTGTGAGTGACAAAGGGAAGAGGAAAATGACTCCTGAGGAGATTGAAGAGGAGAAAAGAGAGAGAAAAATGAAGCTAAAGGGAGAGAGTTCATCTAGTTCCTCAGGTTTTATGAAAGTTGCAATTAGGACAACCCCCGGGCCAAACACTCAAGATGATGAGTTGAGGGCTGCTAGATTGAACTAGTTGGGAACCGGGAACTACAATATTGATAAACTCATCTTTCTCCCCTTATAAGAGCTAAATGAACTGGTAGACTTAGAGCTGATAAAGGAGAAGAAGAAGGCAGAGGATTAGAACTGCTCCTCAGAGTTAAAGAAGAAAGAAGGCAAAAAAGGTTGTACAAACATGCTCCTACACTCTTCCCAGATCATGAAAGCCCTGAGAGAGAGGATGTGGCAACTGAACAACCTCAGGTAGATAAGGGGAGGCTGACAGATAAAACATGATCAACTATCTGAGTGCTACAAGTCTCTATCAGGCATTTGCACTTCTTCTTTGCTCATATGAATTTGTTGAATCTCTTAAGCAGCTGGAACAACAGTTCATTAATGAACAAAAGGATGCTAAGAGAAAGATGAGAGAAGAAGTTACAAAGTCAAGAGCCATCATCCAAAAGAGTAAAAAAAGTCTGCTGACAGGCGGAGGATGATGAGCTTCTTGAAGCTGTATGGATTCTCCGGAAGGAGGCTTGGTCCAATATCTCTATCCACTATGGATGAGCATATTAGAGTGATCAAGCAGAAGATTAAAAGGGGAGAGATTATGGACTTGTATTTTCCACCAAGCCAAGCTCCTCCTGAGGTCGAGGTTAAGGTTGAACCAACACAAAAAACACAACCTGGACCTTTAGCTGCATCTCAGCCAATTTCATCTTCTATTCCATAATAGGGTTCTACTCCCTTTCCTTCTTAAGACCAGCCCTCTCAGTTAAACACTCCAAAGAGGACCTAACTGAGATAGGCACAACATAACAAATTGGTTCTTAAGACCAGCCCTCTCAGTTAAACACTCCAAAGAGGAAGAAAAAGATGGCCATGAAGAAAGTATCCAAGAAGTCAAAGACAACCACTTCCAGACCTCAGGATGAGTTAGAGCATTCTAAGGAAGTGCAACAAGAGGCTGCTCAACTAACTCATACTCAAGCACAACCTCTTATAACTGGAATACCCATCTTGTCTTGGACTTTTACTTCTAATCCAGACAGCTGGTATGTCATCAGAGATCAAGGTAGTTAAGATATCTACTTCTATCAAGACATACTTGATCTACCTTTGCATGATCTCCATGATATGAGAAGGTATTATAAGAGTCTGAAGGATCCTGAGCAAATGATAAAGAAGGGAATGGTCTTGATCCTAATAAGGACTGTCAACTGCTAAACAATCTTATCTATTTTGGTAGCATCAGCCTAGGGTTAGTTTGTAAGGTTATATAAGAAGGCTAATACAACCTAAGCAATCAAAGGCTTCCTGCATGCATGCACTTAGTACAAGGTAGAAACTGCTTGGAAAGTTTTACACTCTGCACAGAAAATATTCTAAGTGTAAAATCTTCCGAAGCCAAAGACCAAATCTTTCGAAGCCAAAAGATGAAGTCTTCCGAAGCTTCAAGGACAAAGTCTTCCAAAGCCAAATGGAGAGAAGATTGATTTCTTTCAAAGACAGAGGAGAATATGCTCTCCTCTAATGTACTTTTGTATAAAGCTGACCCACTTTCCGCTGTAACTCTGATAACTCACCAACTTGCATGAGTTGGTGAAAAGGTCCATGCTTTTATAACTCTACATTGAGGTGTTGAGTCTGTAACTTTCTACTTTATGTACTTTTATCCTTTTTGTAATATATTAGGATGTGAGCTATGGCATGTCATAGTCACTATACATTGATTTTGTTATCTTTCAATGTTCCAACTGGTTTTCCAAGTATAGCCGGTTGTAAAGTTTAGTATAAACTATCTCATGGTCTTGTTTCTTATTTATGCATTGTAACACTTATAAAAGAACTTGAGATTAATATACATCATTCTTGAAAACGACATATATTGTTCTTGAGTTCTGTCTCATTGTTTGATAGTGTTCTTGCACTTGTTCTTAAATCCGGATCCCTATTGTTGATACATACTGATGTACCTAGTTTATGTTATGAAATAAAAAATTCTTTCATGTATTACATATATGTAATCAATGTAATGATTGAATGAATGATAGTTGAAGTGCATTGTGATGTTAATTTATGTTCATTTATGTTATGATATCATTATATTGAATGTGTTGCACGTGTATGAACTAACTATATAAGTTTAATGTTGTTCTACATGGTTCTAAGTAAATAAGAACTTAGAAGTATGTTTAACTTATCCATGTGATAGTTCATGCTAATGGACCATACGCATGAATATATCATGCTTATGGACCAGTCGCACGACTGAACCAGAAGACTGGATCAGTCGCATGACTGAGACATAAGATTGAGTCAGTCGCACGACTGAAACTTCAGCCGTGCGTATGAGTCAATCGCATGATTCAGTCGCACAACTGAACCATGCTAATGGTTCAGTCGTACGATTGAAGACAAGAAACCTATAAATACCATGTAATTTGTGGAAAAACATAACACTTTGAATACATACGTACCCTAGCCTTCCAGAGCGTACCAAAACGTCAATCCAAGTTCATAGTTCGTTTCTGATCAATTCTTGTTTGTTCTTAATGTTTGTTTCATCGTAGGATTGATCAGATTGTCATTCTCACTGATTGGATCGCCAACCAAATAGGATTCCACACTATTTGATTTGGTATAACGCAGAATCTGTTAGTACTCCATATGACATCGGTCCTAACAAGTGGTATCAGAGCTTTGGCTCGTGATTTTGCGTGGATTCAATTGGTTTTGGTGTCAAAACTAACGTTTTCATTCAAAAGATACACTTTTCGCTTCAAAAACTTGTTTTTGTCGAGTTTCTATGTCAATAGTTTGACTTGTTCCCATACGGCAGATTAGGGTTCTTGAAAATTTGTAAATTTTGAGTCAAGTGTTCAAATATTCGATTTTTTCCCGCAGCAGCAGCTTCAGTCGCACGATTAGCCCAATCGCACAAATGAATTCATTCGCATAGTTCAATCACACGACTGCACTCATTCGCACAGTTCATTCTCACGGTTGAAGCTTTCCATTCGGTTGACCTCATTCGTCTTGTTCATTCGCACGACTGAATCCAATCGCACGATTGAAGCCATTCGCATCCTTCAATCGCACGGTTGTACCAGTCGGCTGTCCAATCGCATAAGTCAATCTGTACTTTTCTTAGTTCATCAAGTTTACAGAAATGGAAGATCAGTTCTTTGCGTTTACTGCTGCAACGGACTCACGCATCCAGAATCTTCTACTTCTGGAAAGTGAGATAGGGAACCACAACAAAA